>SNQJ01S0179420.1:1799-19537 GCA_010110895.2 Picea sitchensis | reverse complement strand
TTTTATAATTTTATGAACAAGAGATAAAACAAAAACTAACTAAACTAGACAAATAATATAGTAATTCTAACTACAAATATAACTAACATATATCTAACTAAATTACTAATATTATACTAACAAATTAATCAAATAAATAAATAACAAACTGACCTAGAGAAACGCTCCAGGTTTGTCCTGTGTATGATGATTGTCTTAGCTGATCGGAGGGAGGAAACCCGCATCGACTTATCCAGGAGCTTCTCGTAAACGATAGCTGTAGTGCTCTTCAAGTATGATTACATGACAAACAAGACATAAAAAATTCACAGCAATCTTATAATTTATAGATCTTCATAGTTAGATAAACCTGTATGCAAAGACTCATACAAAATAATTCAATTTATGAAGAAGAGAAATCTGTCATTCATTAACTGAACAAAGTAATTGCTGTATTTTTAAAGTAATGAAAGAAATTAGATATGGATCACATTAATTAAATCACATCATTCTGCAATAGACTATGATAGCTAAAGTAGTCTATAATTGACTGCAAATGACATGCATAAACTTGAAACAAAAGATTGATATTATGAAAGTGAAAGATGTAGCAATAACATCAACTCTCGTCTCAGTTTGTATTAGAAATCCATAGCCTAGTTCTCCCACAAGTGAGGATTCCATTATTAAAAAAATAATAAGTATTTAAAGACTTCTCACGGGGGAAAACATCCTTGTGGAAGTTATGAAAACTGTTTACAGAAAATCTGGGAAGATATCCCAACTCTGACTAAACTAGGAACCTAAAACAAAACTAAAACACACAAATATCTCCTAGACTGTCCAGTATGTCCAATGCAATTCGGATGTACCTAAAAGGTGTTCAAAATGGACAAGTTAGAAGGGTATTTTATTAATAAAATGATAAAAATCTAATTCTATAGGCTAGCTACAGAATCTTGTGATTTTGTAGCTGGTCTAAATCAGTCACATAATCAACATTAAAATTAATTCAAATCTTTTAAAGAATTAAATCCAACTAACATCTAATATCTATTTGAAAATGAATCATTCAAATTGAAATTGCTATACTATTTTGAACTCAAACAAGACCAAGATCAATCAAATAACTACAAAGACACGTGTACTCTGTTTCGTTTGTTACCACAAAGTCAGGTGAACAAAATTGTATCGAACAAAAATGAAATCGTTTCATATCAAATTGAAATCGATACAATAAAAAAAAATCATAGCAATTGTTATGTTGCCTCCTCAAAAGGAAACATGATCGAATCCAAATGAGATCATTTTCAAATCGCCATAACTTTATAACAAATGATCCATGCCCTGAGCGAATTAAATCAAAACTGGTGCGTAAATGTTCATAAACGAAATCATAATTAGATCAATCAGCTGGTAACAGATTTCGTAAGAATTGTCCGATTGTTTGTTATTGCAAACTGGGGTAGACAAAATCATTCACGAAATCATTTCTTGAATTAGTTTTGAAACGACTATTACCCGAATTTCCTCATACGAATTTGACAAAAATGACATAAGTCGGTCTGAGTTAACAAGCTCATTTGAAAATTAAAATTAACAGAGCTACAATCAAGTCTATTTTGAATACAACTCATAAAATCGATCATAGTAACTGAAGATACAAAGCAATCCAATCAAGCAAATCAAACAACTGGGGTTTAACATAATTATCGTGAATCAAAATCGTTCCACTATTCGGGCGTGAATATTATTTTCAAAGGCTTGAATGAGAACATTGTTTTCATGAAAAACAGAGTTGTTCTTTCCAAATCAGAGCCGAACAGAGTTGTATTCCCAATTTAGAAAATCATATGACATAGCATATTAAAAGATTGTAACAACCAAGATCATGAAATCGTTCGACAATCACAGCATACTAACCATAACGAAATCAAATCAAAACATGATCATATTCTAAATCTAGCATGAAAAACCTCTTGTTCAGACTAGATACAAAACAAATCCAATTGAAAACAAATCAAATCCAATAAAAATCTATCAATAACTAAACTGGGTGTGAGGAAATCGTGTATCCAAATGGACACTTCATTTATTTTTAGCAAAGCGAAAACAATTGTACAGGATGAACAACATTGTGACAGATCTATTCGAAAACCAAATTCAAATCATTATATTAATCCTGGCCATTCACAAAACTAAAACGATATCAAAATTCATACATGTATGACGAGCAGACGGCTTGAGCATGACATTTTGGAGTTGACAATGGCTGTAGCCGATTCAACATTTCGAAAAACAATGGAACCAATAGTCTTCTGCTTCCTATCAGTTGCTTGAAGCTTGTTCTTTTGGCTGGTCAGTACTGCGACTTGATTTTCCAATGATTGGATTTTCAATTGAAGGAGGGGAACGTCTATATAGTATCGTTCCAACCACAATTCACATTGG
The DNA here is from genome assembly GCA_010110895.2 of Picea sitchensis. Lineage (NCBI taxonomy): Eukaryota > Viridiplantae > Streptophyta > Pinopsida > Pinales > Pinaceae > Picea > Picea sitchensis. The sequence continues at coordinate 17,107 of SNQJ01S0179420.1, read as the reverse complement.
TCACAGGATGACTCTCCGGGCTTCGAAAGTGCAGGTGAGGGTTTGGTTACATTGTCGAGGGTTTCGTTAGGTAGTTTGATCCCAGGGTAGCTAGGATTATTCTTTAAGCACGGGGGAAGATTCAAAATGAAGTCAAAAGGTGTCTCAAAGCACAGACCCTGTGAGTAAGGGTACTGACTGGCTAGGACGCGTTCTATGTCAGAGTCTGAATCCTCACTAAGGACTATGGGCTTCTTCTCACAACTAGGTTTAGGCTTGTTTCTAGCCATTCTCAAGATAAGCCGAGCATTCTTTTTTCCTTTGCCATCAACAATAGGGTTACCTCTAACCTTTTTGCTCACAGGCTTTTTTATAGCCTTAGCCTTCTCAGTTATAACGTCGGGTAAGTCAATATCAGGGTCGACCGAAGGCTTAGGAGAGGGCAGTAGGACATGGAAGGGCACTGGTGGCCTGACCTTGATTTCATTAACCACAGGCTTGGCAACCTGGACAGGGTCTGTATCATCAAAACCATTTCGAGCGACAAAAGCTTCCCAACTATCACCATGGAGACTTAAGTGATGAACAATGATAAGTCTAATTAGTCCATGGTGGAACAGGCTACTGTTGGCCTTTTCCCTTTTAAACCTTTTCGACATTTTATATAGGCTACGTTGGAAATAGAAAGGCATATTCAACGGGTATCCCATAAAATTCATTAACAAACGCAGATGGTAGAGAAAAATGAGTCCATATCGACCCCCACAGGTCACGAATTGTTTGACCACCATCAAAATATCATGCCATCATGGTTTAAGCGCAGAGATGGGCATACCTCTGTCACAAGATGTGACCTTTTGTGAGACGAACAAAAGTGGCCATGGCACCTCCTCGACCTTAGAATTTTTGAACCAATGCTGGCCCAAGGATGGTAACCCTGTAGCAGAACTAATAAATTCCTCATTGATTTCCAATTGAATGTCACCCACTTTGGCTCTACAGCCATCAAAAGTCAGAGTGAACTGCTATGCAACAAATATATTAAACCCTCGAATCATTGTACAAAGGTGAGCCAACCGTTATCCTCTAAGTCTTTTAGTGCATTGTCGAACAGGAGCAAGGATTGGCTACCGTTCGGCTCGATTCGCACCACCAGTGCCATGGAGCCGAGCACACGGTAGGTCTAGGGTTTGGATCATAGCATACACAGGAGTAGAGTGCACAAAGGGTTACCCGAGCTAACAGAGGTGAAACAGGGATAAGGAATAAGCATTAATGACATCGTGCGAAGGTGGTGGAGCTTATTTCTGCCATGCATAATAGTTATTGCCAAAGTACAACCGCCGGTGTTCATAGCTGTTCAACCCACTATTGTATAGTTTAACAATCATGCCATTCGCCCGACCAAAGAAACCAATGGCAAGTGTATTAATCAACGCACGCAATGGTTATACCATAGTTTTAAAACCAATCATACAAATTGAAATTAATACCAAGTGTTTAAAAAATGTGACATGTGTTATATCAATTCATATCAAGAGTTTAAGCGAAGTACCAATGCGTTTTGAACTAGGTGTCATATCAAATAAAATATTTCAAGGGTTTAACCGTAACACCTATATATCTTTATGAAACAATGTGCAAAGTAATATGATCAAATAACATGTAAGTCCAACTGCCAATGCATCGCAAACTCAATAAGACAAAATCACACAATCAAATCAAGACTGTCAAATGAGTACCGATCGAAAGGTCTTTTGCCAACTGCATAGTGATAAGTGAAATGTAAACGCAATGGGCATACCAACAAAAATGATAATGACAATTCAATAATGATTTTAATGCGACTTCGAAAGATTAAGTTTTCACGCTTACAGTCGTGAAAACAAAATGAAGATAAGTGTGCGAGCAATGAAAAAATAAAAGTGTCGTTTATTTGAAAATTACGACAAAAAATCGAGGTTTACAAAACATTGGTGTAGGCAGCTTATAAGACGGTGGAAAAATATGTATTGGCTGCCAACAATGGCGACACACTGGTAGAAGTAGTTATCTCTGCCAAAAGAACAAATTCAGATTAGGATAGCAAAGATAATTCCAACTCAAAAACAACAACCAGAAAATCGTATAAACATCATCATTAACCAACTATTCCAGCAGTGTTTTAAAAGATGAAAACAGATAACAATCATAAGACCAGTGAGTCACGATATTAAAGATAAAATCTCCAATACTGTTGACAGAGCCACTGTTGCCAGCAGGCATCCATAGCCTCAACAGGGTTTCCATTTAACCCACTCTAACATCTGTATCCTGCCAAGAAGTTCTGGATCAGAATAAAGGACGTTAAGAGGTTTTTTTTTATTTGCAAATTTTCATATACCCGACATTGCTTCGCTGCCAGTGGGCCTGTTCAGTACCTTGGCGAAGTTGTCTTGGCATCATGCATGCATTTACCCACTTCCAGAAGACTTGTTCATCATCCCGGTGGGTTTACAAGCACTTCCCACAGCTCTTTTATTGATTTATTTTGTTTTGTTTTTCACAGATTTATAGTTGAGCGGGGTGACGCTGAAAATCATGATATTTTAACATATTTTTTCAGTCCTCATCAGAATTTTTTAGAACTATCCTTTATTGAGATCCAAAGATGTTTTATTTACAAAAACAACTTCCTAAGGTAGGGAGACATCTTCTGAGTCATTCCCTTAAGGAATAGGGACAGCGTAAAAAGATAATAGATGATCATGCCAATCTTTTCCCAGAGAATGAAATCAGTCAACTTCTTTCAAACCACAGAATTTTTGCCAACACAGATATAAATTTCATTGATGTTCATACAACTTTCTTAGCAGTTATTTCAGCGAAGGAATTTTCTATTTTCTTTATCTGAATAGCTCAATAATACGGGTGTATCTCAAAAAAAAAGAAAAAAAAACACAAGCTGAGAAATAAAAAATGAAAGCAAATGAAAAAGCAAACAAAGCAGAATATGTACATAATATACAAGGGTGGTTATCAAGAAAAGTATATTTTCAGGGCTTGGCCATTCACCGGATAGGTGTCAGGCTGCCCTTCTAGATCCTACAATCGAAAAGAGCTAGGACCTAACTTTTCAGTGATTAAAAACGGTCCAAGCCACAAGTTATGAAATTTCGTGTGCTCTCCCTTTCCCTCATGCGGTTTGTCCCACTTCAAGACAAGGTCACCTACTTCGAAGTTCCTATCATAGGAAGAGTTAGAATCGAACCAGCTTTTGACTATCTGTTGATGCTGATCTAACTTATGTTTAGCTTGGGTTCTTACCTCTTCTAGCTTCATCAAAGCGTTAATTCAGTTCTCCAAAGGGGGGCAATCTTCTTCTTGTATTTTCTGTGACAACTGAAGTGAAGGAAGAAGAATGTGAGGTGGTAGAATTGCTTCTCTGCCATAAATGAGAAAAAAGGGGGAGTTACCTACAACAGATTTTGGTGTTACCCTATCAGCCCACAACGCGTTTAATAGTGCATTGTGCCAATTTTTGTGATTTTCAGCCACTGTTCTCTTGATTATTTTAATTAAGTTCTTATTTGTTGATTCTGCCAATCCATTGCCCTAGGGGTAATAGCTAGCAGAATACTTCATCTTAATTCCCTTTTCCAAAGTGAACTCGCTCATTTCAAGAGAGGAAAAGTAAGAAGCATTATCGAATACTAAACAATCAGGGATACCAAAACGAGTGATGATATTCGAATTTAGGAAGGCAATTACCTAACTGGTGTTGACGGTTCTTAACACAGTGGCTTCAGACCATCTAGTGAAATAATATATGGCTGTTATGATAAACTTATGTTGTTGTGAGGAAGGGGGATTGATTGGACCTATGATATCAAGGCCCCACTGCTGGAAAGGAAAGTCTACTGAAACAGGCTGCAGAGGAAAGGTTGGTTTTTGTAACCGCCCTGATGCTTTCTGACAAATGATACACTTACGACATAAAGCATGGGTATCTATAAAAAGGATGGGCCAGTAATAACCAACTCTCAAAACCTTATGGGCAGTGGTGTCACCACCAAAGTGACCACCAGCTTCCCCTGCATGCAATTCTAGCAAGACTTTTTTTGCTTCGTCTTTTTCAAGACAACGCATCAGTATGTCGTCAAAATTTTGACAAAACAAGATACCATTAACCAAATGGAAGGAGGCAGAATTTAATCTGAACGCTCTTCTCTTGGTGGGATCCAGGTGATGGGGGGATGATCCATGTTCAAGACAGAATTTTATATCGTCATACCAGGGATTGACAGCGTTTTGTATACAATGGATTGCATTCAAATTGTGCTGTACTAGGTTTGACAGATCATTTTCTTCTTGTTGTCCTTCGACTGAATCAACAACTAACTTGCATAACCCTTGGCCTCTCACTATCTGAGCTGGGGTAATTTATAAGTCGTACTACTGCAAGGCGGTGACCCAGTTAGCCCTCTTTTCTCCTAGCTCTTTCTGCACTAACAAGTTCCTAACGGCTGGATAAGGTACAATAATCTTCGTCTTGGATTTCAAAAGATACGACCGGAAGTGTTTGACTGCTTTGAAAACAGCATAGGCCTGCTGATCTACCGCGGGGTATTTTAGTTCAGCGTCTTTGAAAGAAGAGCTCATAAAGGCAATGGGTACTTCATTGTTTTTGGTGTTCTTTTGAGTTAGGACTGCGGTGTAGGAGCCTTCTTTATTGCATTAAAAGCTTGATTTTCTGAGGGTCCCCAATGATAATGGGTGTCTTTCTTAATTAGGTTCTGCAAGGGTCTGACCATTTCGGAGAAACTGGGGACGAATCTCCTTATGAAGTTAATCTAGCCTAAGAAAGACTGCATAGAATTTTTGGATGTAGGAGGAGGAAGCTTCGCGATGGCTTGGGTCCTTTCGGGGTCGATAATCATCCCCTCATTTGACACAATAAATCCTAAGAGTTTACCCTGTTCTACTGCAAAGATGGAATTTTTAGGGTTCAAGGAGATGTCGTATTTACGACATCGCTGTAGAATGGCTCGTAAATGAGCTAGATGATCGGTTTTGTTCTTGGAGAATACAGTGACATCATCTAAGTAAACTATGACGGACTGATTGATTAATCCTCGGAAAGCAATGTCCATTGCTCTCTGGAAAGTAGCACTGACATTAATCAATCCAAAGGGCATTTTGCGATAAGCATAAGTGCCCCACGGAGTACGGAAGGTAGTTTTAAGTTGGTCTGGTGGAGACATCAGGACTTGGTTATACCCTGAGAAACCATCTAATAAAGATAACCTCTCAGAACCAGATACCTATTGAAGGATCTGTTCCATGGGTGGGATATGATATTTGTCCTTGTTAGACGCTCTATTAAGGTTTCGGAAATCGACGCAGAGTTGGATTTCCCCACTTTTCTTCTGGACTGGGACAAGGTTAGAAACCCATTGAGTGTGCCTAACAGGAAAAATTATCTTAGCATTTAGGAGCTTATTCAATTCTTTTTGAACGGTCGGTTCGAGCTTGGGGTGCATTTTCCTCAGTTTTTGTTGAAAGGTTAAGGTTTGGGGCTTCATAGGGATGACATGTTGTATGATGTTAGGGTCGAAAGTTTTAAGGTCATCATACGTCCATGCAAAGACATATTTAAATTCTTTGAACAATTTAATAAATGCAGCTTTTTCTTGTTGAGAACACCCTATCCCTAGATTAATACACTGAGGATTTTCATTAGTTCCTAAGTTTACTTTTTCGTATGATAATGAGGAACTGTTGGTTTTACAATTGACCATTTTTTAAAATTTATCTTGAAGATCATAAAACTTCTCTAGCCTAACTACATATTTAGGGATCGAGTTTACCATATCCGACGAAGATTCAGGAGTTTTCGGATGTGGTATTACCGTGAAATTGCGCACATTGTCATCCTGCGTGTGTTCGTCTATCACCGCGCCTTGAAAGGTTTCTTCCATGTGCAGAAAGTTAATGATCTGTTGATCACCGTCAAATACTCTCCAGTTCGTGATGTTGTCGGGAATGGATGGCCAGAACAAAATCTCGACGGAGAATGCATCTGGGGACAAGCCTTCTGCAGGAAGAAGTTTAAAATCTACACTAGCTAATAAATCTGCTTCAGAGTTATTCAATCTAGGAATAGAATTTATATTGAAAGAAGAAAATTTATTCATTAAATTCCATACCTCAGACTGGTAGCTTTTGAGATGCGGAGAAAGACAGTGGATAGAATCTCTTACCTATCTAACCACTATTTCAGAGTCGCCAAAAACAGTCAAATTTTGAATGTTCATGTCTAAAGATTTTCTAAGACCTTGCAGTAAAGCCTCATATTCTGTAGTGTTATTAGTACATTCAAATTCTAACCTACATGCAATCAATGTTTTCTTAGCTGCCGGATCGATAATAACGTAGCCTGCTCTAGCTTCTTCTTTGGACTTTGACCCGTCAAAATAAAGAGACCAAATTTGATTTTCGTCGGGTGTATGAGACTATTGTGTAGAAGCTATCGGTTGCACATATGCTACAATCTCGGACTGTCGTTCTGGATTGCTGATAGTTGAAGTCGCGGCCATGAAATTGTCAAAGAAGGTGTCCATCCCTTGTACTTCGGGTGAATTATCAGAAGGTGTAAATGGTTCGTTGGGGTCATTCAAATATGTGACTGTGAGCTTAAGGTAGCGTTCACGATTTACCTTAATCTTGTTGAGCTTGGCATTTTCTAAGAGCCACAGGTGAGACCAATCTGTTGTGAAATAACCTTGTAGCTTCTCCGACCAGTCCCTGCTTAAACACATGCCATACACTTCTGGAATATCCACAATGATAATATCAATTATTTGATGAACCTTGGGGTTAGACGATAATATTATAAGGAGGTTTCTTAATTCGCCGATAACTTTGACATTGGTTCAATCAAGTTGGATGATTTTTAATGTACATGGTTCAACCTCAGCATTAATCTTCTGACATACAGACCATGGCATTATATTGGATGTTTCTCCTGAGTCTACCATACAATTGTGCATGTTTCTATTAAAGATTTTGAAAGTTAACAAAAAAGAGGTACATTTTTGCAAGTACTAAGGGTAGTAGCTTGAGGTTTTTTACTCGCAATTTCTAAAGCTACTTTATCTACATTATTTACATTATTTATATTATTTATAGGAAGGCTTCCTTTATCTTGAGGATCAGGGTTATTTTTAGTGGAAGTCTTCTGAGGAACTTTGTTCTAGACAACCTTGTTACCACTTGAATTACCATTCTTTCTATTCTCTAAGATGTTTTGTAACATTTTTTGTAGTAGAAACAGAAATTTTAATAACTCATAAACATAAATGTTAGCCCTTAACTTTTTAAGATCTTCAACTAAATCATAATCTAAGTTGGCGTTCACATTACTTTGTTTAGCCTCAGCTAGTTTATATTGCTTTGGGGGCAAAGTCGTAGTGTTTTCGGCAGAAGGTTTGTTAGCTGTCTTACTCCTAGTATTATAAGGATGAACTGTCTCTAAGTTAGCTTGAAAGATACTATCCGAGAAGTGTCCAAAAATGTTTGGAGAAGACTCTTCTTCTTGAACTTTCTCTGGTTCAACAACCTCTTCAGGAATCTTAGGAGGTGTCAAGTTATCCTGGGCTTCTAGAATTGTTTGTAAGGCATATTGCAAACTTTCTAGATTAAGGCCTTTTGTGGTTGGGTTAGGTCGGTTGGGGGGAAAAGACTTCTTGAACGGGGGTTTGTAAGGCCCTTTGCTCAAAGAAGCTTCTTCGACCATCCTTTTCAAGTATATGACTTGGTTTGATAGTTTTTGAACCACTTTAGTTAAGTTTTCCAAATCAGAACTTTCAGGCTGTGTTTTACTTTGAGTGGGTCTGGGGAGGATTTTGATCTTCTTTTTGGAAGAAGAGCTAGTTTCTATTTCATTGCTAGTAGTGTCTTTTAGACTAAGTATGTCTTTTTCAATCTGACTGGCCTCTTCGAAGGCCTCTAACAACATGGCTTTCTTAGATCGTTTAACCCAAATAGCTATACTTTGATGCAAAGCTTTAGTGTAGTATGATATTATAAGACTCTCGACAGGCATGGAATTAGTAGGGATTTGGTTTTTAAGTGTTAAGAATCTTTGATTAAAGTCTTTAACTTTCTCTTTTGGGTTCATTTTTAAGCTAGAAAGCTCCATAACTAGAACTTTTGGAGTCTTATCATTTCCAAATTTTTCCAAAAAGAAGGATTCAAACTTATCCCAGGACACGATGGTATGGGGTTGCTGGGAAAAGTACCATGTAGATGCATTGCCTTCAAAAGTATAGGGGAACAACCTATAGAAAATGTCCTCATGCTCGACATTGCAGAGTATTATGGCTAACATAAAATTTTTAAAGTGGCCTTCGGTGACCTGTTTAGAGTCAGGGTCAAACTTGGGAAGCCACTTCTCTGGGTGTTTAGGTAAGGGATGTTGTGCTCCAGGTACAACTACGGGATCCTAGTCAAGCCAAGGTCTAGCAGGGTTGTTTTGATTTGCCATTGGTGTAGTGGGTGTGGAAGGCTGAGAAGGGGAACTGCCTTCATCAGAGGAATCTCCTCCAGAAGATGAAGGAGATGATGGAGGTGGTGAGGGAGGTATACCAGATCCTCCTACAGTAGGAGTGTCGGTTGGATTTGTAGGATTTAAGGTGAGGTTAGTTCCTCCAAGATGTTCTCTAATATCAGAGAAATATAGTGGTTGGCCCCAAGGACGGTTTGGTTGTCTTAAACAGGCTAAGGCACTGTGTGTTTTTATGAGAGATTTCCAAACAATCTCTTGTATGTCACCACCTGCGGGATTTGGAGTTACTGGTTCAACTGCGATCTGTGGATCGTCGTTTGATGTGGTTGTTGTTTGAGGGGGAATATTATCGTTTGAATGAATTCTTGTCACTATAGGTTAGCGATTAGGTGGTGGAGGAGTCTTACGACTGCCTCGTTCCATTAATTAAATTCAGGCCCTCCTTCTAGTGCCATTTGTTGACGGGCGAAATTGACCATCCGTCAACTAGAAGAGTGGAACCGGTCCGAGGTTGTCTAATAACCCAATCCGTTTGGAATGAACCACCCTAACAGGTTTAGCAGCTCCATTAGCCGATCTAAGGTCCTAAGAAAATAAAAAAAGAAAAACTACTCTAAACTAACTAATCTAACTAAAACTAACTATTAAAACAAACTAAACTAATCTAACTAAAAAAGAAATAAAACAAACTAATAACTAAACTAACTATTCTATATACAATCTATTATCTAATACTATACTAACTCTAACTAATTAACTATCTTACTACTAACAAAAATATAACTTATTCACAAAATGTACAATATCTACAATTTGCAGATTTAAATAAAACCTGAAAAACACATTTGCATTCTGCCCGAAGACAGAGAAAAATATTTTTGTTGATTTTATAATTTTATGAACAAGAGATAAAACAAAAACTAACTAAACTAGACAAATAATATACTAATTCTAACTACAAATCTAACTAACATATATCTAACTAAACTACTAATATTATACTAACAAATTAATCAAANATCTAAGGTCCTAAGAAAATAAAAAAAGAAAAACTACTCTAAACTAACTAATCTAACTAAAACTAACTATTAAAACAAACTAAACTAATCTAACTAAAAAAGAAATAAAACAAACTAATAACTAAACTAACTATTCTATATACAATCTATTATCTAATACTATACTAACTCTAACTAATTAACTATCTTACTACTAACAAAAATATAACTTATTCACAAAATGTACAATATCTACAATTTGCAGATTTAAATAAAACCTGAAAAACACATTTGCATTCTGCCCGAAGACAGAGAAAAATATTTTTGTTGATTTTATAATTTTATGAACAAGAGATAAAACAAAAACTAACTAAACTAGACAAATAATATACTAATTCTAACTACAAATCTAACTAACATATATCTAACTAAACTACTAATATTATACTAACAAATTAATCAAATAAATAAATAACAAACTGACCTAGAGAAACGCTCCAGGTTTGTCCTGTGTATGATGATTGTCTTAGCTGATCAGAGGGAGGAAACCCGCACCGAATTATCCAGGAGCTTCTCGTAAACGATAGTTGTAGTGTTCTTCAAGTATGATTACAGGACAAACAAGACATAAAAAATTGACAGCAATCTTATAATTTATAAATCTTCACAGTTAGATAAACTTGTATGCAAAGACTCATACAAAATAATTCAATTTATGAAGAAGAGAAATCTGTCATTCATTAACTGAACAAAGTAATTACTTTATTTTTAAAGTAATGAAAGAAATCAGATATGGATCACATTAATTAAATCACATCATTCTACAATAGACTATGATAGCTAAAGTAGTCTATAATCGACTGCAAATGACATGCATAAACTTGAAACAAAAGATTGATATTACGAAAGCGAAAGCTGTAGCAATAACATCAACTCTCGTCTCAGTTTGTATTAGAAATCCATAGCCTAGTTCTCCCACAAGTGAGGATTCCATTATTACAAAAATAATAAGTATTTAAAGACTTCTCACAGGGTAAAATATCCCTGTGGAAGTTATGAAAACTGTTTACAGAAAATCTGGGAAGATATCCCAAGTCTGACTAAACTAGGAACCTAAAACAAAACTAAATCACACAAATATCTCCTAGACTGTCCAGTATGTCCAATGCAATTCGGGTGTACCTGAAAGGTGTTCAAAATGGACAATTTAGAAGGGTATTTTATTAATAAAATGATAAAAATCTAATTCTATAGACTAGCTACAGAATCTTGCGATTCTGTAGCTGGTCTAAATCAGTCACAGAATCAACATTAAAATTAATTCAAATCTTTTAAAGAATTAAATCCAACTAACATCTAATAGCTATTTGAAAATGAATCATTCAAATTGAAATTGTTATGCTATTTTGAACTCAAACAAGACCAAGATCAATCAAATGACTACAGAGATACGTGTACTCTGTTTCGTTTGTTACCACAAAGTCGGGTGAACAAAATCGTATCAAACATAAATGAAATCGTTTCATATCAAATTGAAATCGATACAATAAAAAAAAATCATAGCAATTGTTATGTTGCCTCCTCAACAGGAATCATGATCGAATCCAAATGAGATCATTTTCAAATCGACATAACTGTATAACAAACGATCCATTCTCTAAGCGAATTAAATCAAAACTGGTGCGTAAATGTTCATAAACGAAATCATAATTAGATCAATCAGTTGGTAACAGAGTTCGTAAGAATTGTCCGATCATTTGTTATTGCAAATTGGGGTAGACAAAATCATTCACGAAATCATTTCTTCAATTCATTTTGAAACGACTATTACCCGAATTTCCTCATACGAATTTGACAAAAATGACATAAGCCGGTCTGAGTTAACAAACTCGTTTGAAAATTAAAATTAACAAAGTTGCAATCAAGTCTATTTTGAATACAACTCATAAAATCGATCATAGTAACTGAAGATGCAAAGAAATCCAATCAAACGAATCAAACAGCTGGGGTTTAACATAATTATGGTGAATCAAAATCGTTCCACGATTCGGGCGTGAATATTATTTTCACAGGCTTGAATGAGAACATTGTTTTCATGAAAAAAAGAGTCGTTCTTTCCAAATCAAATCCAAACAGAGTTGTATTCCCGATTTAGAAAATCATATGACACAACATATTAAAAGATCGTAACAACCAAGCTCAGGAAATCGTTCAACAATCACAGCATACTAACCATAACGAAATCAAATCAAAACATGATCGTATTCTAAATCTAGCACGAAAAACCTCTTGTTCAGACTAGATACAAAACAAATCCAATAAAAATCTATCAATGACTAAACTGGGCATGAGAAAATCGTGTATCCAAATCAACACTTCATTTATTTTTAGCAAAGCGAAAAAAATTGTACAGGATGAACAACATTGTGACAAAGCTATTCGAAAACCAAATTCAAATCATTATATTAATCCTGGCCATTCACAAAACTAAAACGATATCAAAATTCATACATGTATGATGAGAAGACGGCTTGAGCATGACATTTTGGAGTTGACAACGGCTGTAGCCGATTCAACATTCTGAAAAACAATGGAACCAGTAGTCTTCTGCTTCCTATCAGTTGCTTGAAGCTTGTTCTTTTGGCTGGTCAATACTGCAACTTGATTTTCCAATGATTGGATTTTTGATTGAAGGAGGGGAACGTCTATATAGTATCGTTCCAACCACAAATCACATTGGTCACATGATGACTCTCCAGGCTTCGAAAGTGCAGGTGAGGGTTTGGTTACATTGCCGAGGGTTTCGTTAGGTAGTTTGATCCCAGGGTAGATAGGATTGTTCTTTAGGCAAGGGGGAAGATTCGAAACGAAGTCAAAAGGTGGCTCAGAGCACAGACCCTATGAGTAAGGGTACTCACTGGCTAGGAAGTGTTCTATGTCAGAGTCGAAATCCTCACTAAGGACTATGGGCTTCTTCTCACCACTAGGTTTAGGCTTGTTTCTAGCCATTCTCGAGATAAGCCGAGCATTCTTTTTTCCTTTGCCATCAACAGTAGGGTTACCTCTAACCTTTTTGGTCACAGGATTTTTTATAGCCTCAGCCTTCTCAGTTATAACGTCGGGTAAGTCAATATCAGGGTTGACCGAAGGCTTAGGAGAGGGCAGTAGGACATGGAAGGGTACTGGTGGCCCGACCTTGATTTCATTAACCATAGGCTTGGCAACCTGGACAGGGTCTGTATCATCAAAACTATTTCGAGCGACAAAAGCTTGCCATCTATCACCATGGAGACTTAAGTGATGAACAATGATAAGTCTAATTAGTCCATGGTGGAACAGGCTACTTTCGGCCTTTTCCCTTTTAAACCTTTTCGACATTTTATATAGGCTGAGCTAGAAATAGAAGGGCATATTCAACGAGTATCCCATAAAATTCATTAACAAACGCAGATGGTAGAGAAAAATGAGTCCATATCGACCCCCACAGGTCACGAATTGTTTGACCACCATCAAAATATCATGCATCGTGGTTTAAGCGCAAAGATGGGAATACCTCTGTCACAAGATGTGACCTTTCGCGAGATGAACAGAAGTGGCCATGGCACCTCCTATACCTTAGAATTTTTGAACCAACGCTGGCCCGAGGATGGTAACCCTGTAGCAAAAATAATAAATTCCTCATTGATTTCCAATTGAATGTCGCCCACTTTGGCTCTACAACCATCAAAAGTCAGAGCGAACTGTTGTGCAACAAATAGATTAAAACCCTCGAATTACTGTACAAAGGTGAGCCAACCGTTATCCTCTAAGTCTTTCAATGCATTGTCGGACAGGAGAAAGGCCTGGCTACCGTTCGAATCGATTCGCACCACTGGTGCCATGGAGCCGAGCACACGGTAGGTCTAGGGTTTGGATCATAGCATACACAGGACCAGAGTGCACGAAGGGTTACCTGAGCTAACAGAGCTAAAACAGGGATAAGGAATAAGCATTAATGACATCGTGCAAAGGTGGTGGAGCTTATTTATGCCATGCATAATAGTTATTGCCAAAGTACAACCATCGGCGTTCATAGTTGTTCAACCCACTATTGTATAGTTTAACAATCATGTCATTCGCCCAACCAAAGAAACCAATGGTAAGTGTATTAATCAACGTACGCAATGGTTATACCATAGTTTTAAAACCGATCATACAAATTGAAATTAATACCAAGTGTTTAACCAATGTGACATGCGTTATATCAATTCATATCAAGAGTTTAAGCGAAGTACCAATGCATTTTGAACTAGGTGTCATATCAAATAAAATATTTCAAGGGTTTAACCGTAACACCTATATATCTTTATGAAACAATGTGCAAAGTAATCTGATCAAATAACATGTAAGTCCAACTACCAATGCATTGCAAACTCAATAAGACAAAATCACACAATCAAATCAAGACTGTCAAATGAGTACCAATCGAAAGGTCTTTTGCCAACTGCATAGTGATAAGTGAAATGTAAAAGCAATGGGCATACCGACAAAAATGATAACGACAATTCAATAATGATTTTAATGCAACTTCGAAAGATTAAGTTTTCACGCTTACAGTTGTGAAAACAAAACGAAGATAAGTGTGCGAACAACGCAAAAATAAAAGTGTCGTTTATTTGAAAATTACGACGAAAAATCGAGGTTTACAAAACATTGGTGTAGGCAGCTTATAAGACGATGGAAAAATATGTACTGGCTGCCAACAGATCCTTGAGAGAAATAAATTCTTCCTTAGATAATACCCCATCGTATTTATTATCAAAAAGTCATTTGATGCCTTCTTCCACTTCTTTGAGCTCTTTCTTATCTTTTTAATCATAAATTTGAGACCACTCAGCTACTAACCCTTTTACCCTTTTCAAATTATTCATGAATTGTTCTGAATCATCTTTCTGTTTGTCAAATTGATTCCATTCCCTAATGAATAGCCCTTTAAATTCCTCTTCACATAGCAATGAATTATTAAACTTAAAAGGGGAACTAGGTTTCCTACCTTCATATTCCAATTACTTTTCCCCATACTTTTCTTTTATTTATATTTAAGTTTAGATCTCCTCTAATTATGATGTTGTCCCCATTAAAAAACCCTAAATCCCTAAGCCCTTCCTAACAAGGTTTTTTATCACTATAATAAAGGTTGTACAAGTTAATAATTTTATACACCTTCCCTAATTATATAGACCCGACTTCAGTATCAATACCTACATTTAAGACATTGGAGGACATTGCAACTAGATTGGAATTCCACCTTAAGACTAACCCTCCTAAAAGTTCTTCAAAATCCACCAATTGTTTTTTTCATTCTTTTAGAAAGGAAGACAAAAATTTTGCAGCTTTAGAGCCAACACACACAATTTCTTGGAGAAGCAAGACATCTAGTTTGTAAATTGCACACATTCTTTTTAAGTCTTGTTTTTTTTGGGCACCCATGACCCCTCCAGAATTAATTGAGTGAATGATCATCTGGAAAAAAAATTAGGTGTCTTACCTACACTAAAGGCCCCACAAATCATTAGCTACTTCCCTCCCTAACCTCTTTTTTAGCTCGAGACTTAGCCTTGGACCCTACATTGTGTTAGAATGGAAAGGTGTATTGTAATCATCCTTGTTAAGATTGTGTCAGTGATCATAATGGATACACAATTAGGGCCCATGAATCATGTATAATGGATACACAATTAGGGCCCATGAATCATGTATTAGGGAGAATTGTCTTAGGATATTTTTTGTCAATTGAGCAATCG
>SNQJ01S0179419.1:0-19398 GCA_010110895.2 Picea sitchensis | reverse complement strand
TCAATAATACTACTCAGCTGTTGGGTCTGCACCTCCGTTGCAGAAGACATCTTCCTCCAATGCAGATGTGCAAATGCGTGATATGGATCTTAAATTTGGGAATTTATAGATTGGCCAGTGGATTAACTTTAAACAGCTTGAGTTTGATATTTGTCCAAAACCTAAATCTCTTATGAAATACTCACAAAATATTATTATGAGATTTCATTAAATTTTATGAGTTTGGTTTTTAATAGAGGTCGTTTCACTAGTTTTTAAGAAATGGATCGACTTTGGAGCGCTTGATGACGCAATTTTGTCCCAAACCCAAGTGGATTGTTAAATTCTAATTCGAACCCCCAATCAAAACCACCTCATTCTAATTCTAATTCGAAACCACCTCATCTACCTACGCCCATTTTATTATTTTCTTTGTTATTATTGATGAGTAGCGTTAAATATGGGAGGCCGCCTGACACCATTCGTTAAGTCAACATAGCTTGGCATGATGGTTGGGTATACGGAAAAATCACTCACTTCGTTTTACCTAACCCCTAAGATCTACATAGTGATCAATTTGTTATAAGTGAACGATATATTCTTTATTAAATGTAGGAATCATTTAAAAAAAAATAAGAATATTAATTTTAAATATAAAATTAGAATATTAATAAAAATATAGGTACATATTATTATTTATATTAAATTTTAATTTTAGTTCGAAAATTTAAAATGAGAATATAAATAAAATTATTTTTTATTATTATTTTTAAAACATGAAAACCTATAATATCTTATTCCAAGTTATTTTTAAAACCTGAAGAACTTATAATATCCAAGATTATCTAATTAATTTTTATTAATATAATTTCAAAATAATATTTTTTTAAATTAAAAAAATTAATCATCAAATACAATTTTAGAAAACAATTTTAATTTAAATAACATAACATTTGTATAAAGATCAATATATGATATCGTTATTATTATTATTGGGCATTGGGCCAAGATTTAAAATAGGGGAGATGTTTATGTAACATTTTATATATATATATATATATATATATATATAACCTTTCTTCAAGTTTTTCATGCTAGATATATGTAGAGTTAAATGAATCTAAACTATTAATAATGGATTCATATTCCTTCCCTTTATATTTAACAATTCATATTCCTTTCATTCCTATCTAATCTTAATTTCTACATAAACACTACCCTAATTGCAAAGTAACCAATTATTTATATTAAATCTTATTTTAAATTTTGTAATTTTTTTTTACACATGATTATATATTTAAGAAGGTTTTCTCCTTTATTTTATTTTAATTTAAANTATATCTTATAATTCATATTCCTTTCATTCATATCTAATCTTAATTTCTACATAAACACTACCCTAATTGTAAAGTAACAAATTATTTATATTAAATCTTATTTTAAATTTTGTAATTTTTTTTTACACATGATTATATATTTAAGAAGGTTTTCTCCTTTATTTTATTTTAATTTAAAATACTAAACCACATTTCACTCCTTCCATTAACATCTAATCCTAATCTCTACATAAACCTTACCCTAGCGTTTTGTTCATTGTGAGCTTCAAGTATATTTATGTTTTTAGNTATATCTTATAATTCATATTCCTTTCATTCATATCTAATCTTAATTTCTACATAAACACTACCCTAATTGTAAAGTAACAAATTATTTATATTAAATCTTATTTTAAATTTTGTAATTTTTTTTTACACATGATTATATATTTAAGAAGGTTTTCTCCTTTATTTTATTTTAATTTAAAATACTAAACCACATTTCACTCCTTCCATTAACATCTAATCCTAATCTCTACATAAACCTTACCCTAGCGTTTTGTTCATTGTGAGCTTCAAGTATATTTATGTTTTTAGAAAATAAAAATGCATTGAAAAGTCATATAAATTATTAAAGTGGTCCTTTTAAGTGGGTAGGATATTATATTTATGTGGGTGAGTAGGATATTATATATATGTTTTTAGAAAATAAAAATGCATTGAAAAGTCATATAAATTATTGAAATAAATTATTGAAAGTAGTTTTTAGAAAATAAAAATGCATTCAAAAGTCATATAAATTTTTGAAAATCGTTTAATAGGGAACATTTAGAAAATAAAAATGCATTGGAAAGTCATATAAATTATTGAAATTAAACTTAAGAGGGTTATTGAAATTAAAGTTAAGTGTGAACATGGGCATGATTTAAACGGTGAAATTTAAATTATTGATTTAAAAATTCTAAGTTTATATGAAAGTCAGATTAAGAGGGAACATGAGCATGGGTACGGTGAATTATGGAGACAAATTCATTGTCTTCCAAATAAACAACATTAAATTTAATGTAAGTTTTTACTAACAGGAAGTGAAGGTTCAACCTAAATCTCCTTCCACTATAACCGCAAGGTTCAACCTAAATCTCTTTCCTCTTATAGTGGAAGGAAATCCAATTCGGATTATAGAAAAATATTTGAAATTCAGTTTAATTATGTATAGTTTTGGTGTTTTTATTTGTAAAGAATTATTTGTAACTAATTCCTCGAAAATTTATTCATATATTTAAGAAATTAATATGAAGAGTTTTGATCTAATATAATAATAATAATAATTTATTTTTAAGGTTAAGCTCAAGCCAAACATAAAATTGGTGTATGAGACCTTTTTAGTCGAGCTATTTCACTCCTAAAGTCTACTAAGGTATACATACCCTACCTCTCTCTCGATTCAAATTTATCCCCTCTTAGGAAGAAATAGATATTCTTAACCATTAGGCCCACTATTTACATAAAGATATTCAATATCTTATGTAATTAAAAAAAACTTTAACAAAGATATGTTATAGTCAATCATTTTTGAAATTTTTAAGAGAAATGTACAATTTTTTTTTTTTGCTTTGGTACAATATCCTTCTATTTTTTAGTGCACAAAATTATTTCACAATCTTTTTATAATATAAATCCTCTTGCTAAAATAAAAAATTCAAATATTTTACAATACAAACATTAGTATTGATCGCGTTCCTAATATTTTCGAAATAAATTTGAAAAATCAAAGAGGTGATGACATATCAACTATTTTACATCACAATTAATTACATAATATAAATGGAAGATGCAACCAAACCCTAAATGGCATACCTTCCACGATAAAGTCCCCTCACACATCGGAGTTCTAGATAAGTCAAGGGATCTAATCCCCGCTTCGACTACACAACTGAATCAACAAAAAATCATGCAATACACTCTCTCAACTGCTTCTAAAAATTTCTTTTATATATGTTTGTCGTTGGGCTTTACTTTGCATTTCCCTTATCCTTATCCATGATGTCTCTAAAGTCGGTTCGTTCTACTGGAAACCAATGTTGTCCCTTATCATTTTCAATGACGTCTGTATAGTCGAATCGTTCCAATGGAAACCTGCAACATGGGGAACCAAACATGACTTTAATCAAAAACTACACCGTCGTACTTATCATCATCTGCCTGAGATTCGAACAGGAAAACATGACCCTTGAAATTTGTATAGAACATAGTGTGTTTGTTTGGAAGGGGGGAAGGATATATGGATATTTATTAGTCTAATCCAAGCCAGGCTACCAGCTAAGAAGTGTTCACAATGTCGAGGAGGTGGACATCTTTGCATCAGAGAGATTCTGTGAGCGTATGATACAACATCTCTTTCTCTCTTCTGCTTCCATGTTTATCCTGATCAAAAGAAGCAGACTTATGCTACGATTTATCATTAATTCCATGTTGGTTGTGGTTCGAATCTTGAAATGGACACAATATTCCCAGTAGTGTCCCACGAGTGAGATACTCATTAGACATAAAGTAGGCCAGCCCCCAATTGACCAAGTTATTTTCATTCACCGATCATTGAGCCTGTAAGTTCGTGCCTCTGCCGGAGATTTTGTATAGTTTATGATCGGTCTGAAGATCGAATCTCGACCGGGGTGGTCGGCCTCTGAATCCCCCTCGTCGTCGATGGGGTTGCGGTTGTTTGTGCAGAGAGGAGGATGAGGAGTTTGAGATTTTTCCACTACTATCATTGTTTTCCATTTTTTCCTTTTCCCTCTTCATCTTTGTTCTATGCCATCATCTAGGGGCTTTCTTTGCCTGAAGTCCAATTTGTGTTGCCACTGCTGCATGTATTTATCCATAGAATTGTCCGGATGGAGATATTTAAATCGGGGTTGGGGTTACGGAGTAGCGGCGTAATTCAAATACGTGATTTTAGGATGTGGAAAGAAGATGACAGATAGATCTGGTTCCATGAATGTCAGGAAAAGGGAACAAATGAGAAGAAGTGGGTTCTTGAGAGGCTAGAGGACGTGCATACAAAGAACAGGGATGCCGCCACCATTTTCCCACAAATACAACAAAGCAATCAATAGCTCTTGGTTCGGCACATATGTTGCCCAATCTCTCAAGGAAAACCCCTCTTACCGAGTGACACCAAATTCTCACAACTAACTCGCTTCTTCCTCTGAAAGGAGAATTTCATTTGTCCCTCATTTTAAATAAACCAGCATACCCCCTAAACAGGCGAATGAGAATGCAGACATAATTACATGCACACATATTTTACTCTGCCAGAAGCAGGAGGAAGCAGATATCTTCACAGCGAGATCAAGCATCAAATTTGGTTTTGAGTTGTAGGTTTTTATGGAATATTTTTAATAAAGTCATATGTTGAATCTAGATGCCCGACAATGTGTTGTTGGGGTTGCGATTGTGTTGTCGAGGTTGACATTTGGGAAAAAATCATCTGATCTTGCTTCAAAGACATTAGGATTATGTTGTTGGGATTGGGCATGTGGGCGATCAGGTTTCTGATAACCTGATCCTGAAGGATCCATTGAAGCTTATCATAGGTATCCTTATAGATTTTACCCATTAGAAACTCAGGGTCATCAAGACCATTAAATCCTTATATTTAAATCGGGGTTGGGGTTACGGAGTAGTGGCGTAATTCAAACACGCGATTTTAGGATGTGGAAAGAAGATGACAGATATATCTGGTTCCATGAATGTCAGGAAAAGGGAACGAATGAGAAGAAGTGGGTTCTTGAGAGGCTAGAGGACGTGCATACAAAGAACAGGGCTCCCGCCACCATTTTCCCACAAATACAACAAAGCAATCAATAGCTCTTGGTTCGGCACATATGTTGCCCAATCTCTCAAGGAAAACCCCTCTTACTGAGTGACACCAAATTCTCACAACTAACTCGCTTCTTCCTCTGAAAGGAGAATTTCATTTGTCCTTCATTTTAAATAAACTAGCATACCCCCTAAACAGGCGAATGAGAATGCACACATATTTTACTCTGCCAGAAGCAGGAGGAAGCAGATATCTTCACGGCGATATCAGGCATCAAATTTGGTTTTGAGTTGTAGGTTTTTATGGCATATTTTTAATAAAGTCATATGTTGAATCTAGATGCCCGACAATGTGTTGATGGGGTTACGATTGTGTTGTCGAGGTTGACATTTGGGAAAAAATCATCTGATCTTGCTTCAAAGACATTAGGATTATGTTGTTGGGATTGGGCATGTGGGCGATCAAGTTTCTGATAACCTGATCCCAAAGGATCCATTGAATCTTATCATAGGTATCCTTATAGATTTTACCCATTAGAAACTCAGGTGCATCAAGACCATTGAAGCCTTATATATCCCCACAAAGGACCAACCGTGTTCCTTTGACAAAACTACATGAATTCTATCCTCACCAACCTTTCCCTGTACCCACTGCACATTATTATTGCTATGAACATTATCTTCGAAAGGGTAACTAAAAAACATACATGAATCATAGATGCCCACAAACATTATTAATTATATAAAATCCCAGATTCAACATCCTATAAATGATGGACCTTCGTCATTATCACTTCATATGATCCATTATTCTTTACAATGAAGTCAAAAATCTAAACACATAACAATAACAGATAACCTCATTGAATCAAAAAAATCAAAATGAAATATAAAATGGTGGGTATTTTATATGCAGATATACCAACCTTGTATAAGCCCTTACCAAACACACTTAAACATGTCATTCAATCTCAACATCCCTGACATGATCTACACTAGCAATCCTTGGGGCATCTTCCGCCATTCATCTCATGGAACATGATCGCATATCAAATCAAGCGTAGTCATAGAATTGTTGGTTGCAACGACCACCAGTCTATTTATTGGAATCTGTCTAGTGTTTCAGGGGTTCTTGGTTACTTGAAAACCCTCTCTTTGTTGAAATTGGTAAATTGTTGTGTTGACTAAGAAAATTGATATTGGGCTTTGGAATTTCATGCTTTGTACTTTTCTTGCTATAGTTGAAAATGAAAGTGTAATGCTTCATCCACATACAGAGAATTGTCAATTGATAAGCCAAAAAACCATAGGCATGCCCAGAATTTTCAATTTATGAGTGAAATTACCTGAGCCATATCCAAAATCCATTGTCATCCTTAGCTTCATCTCCCTTTTCTTTTTTATTGTGAGGTAGACTCTTGTAATGTTGTTTCAATCTCTATTGATACATCAAGTGTTGCTCCTGGATTTCCGTTAATCTTGTTTTAGCATGCTTGAGATTGTAATAAAGAAATGTGACAAGCCCTTCTCGTCTCCTTTTCTTGGCCTAATGGATAAATATACCTGGGACTCAAACTCGCAAAATATCTCCCACTACAAGCAACAATGCCAATTTTGCTAGCATGCCCTTGAAAACCAATGGGAACTTGTTGTTGTTTCTTGTTATCCCATAATAATTGTTGAATTAACACTGCAAGATAAGGAATACTCATATAAGAAGAATTACACAAAGGCACAACTAGATTCACAGAAATCGAACATGCATCTACCTTGGGTGAAACATATGGTCGTGCATCTATGTGGTAAGAATAATACTTCACTGTTTTGTAATAGAAACACATTTTCTCAAAACAAATACATATTAGAATACCGAGAGTTGTTTTATTCCATATATGGGGTTAGCCAAATCGTGCTAAGATGTTGGAGGAAACATTTACAAACTCTCTGTAGAAGATGGAAGACACTTGGAGGAGCGACCTTTAACAGTAGCAACATATGGAAATCAATGTATTCTCTGGAACTAGAACGATGACTGGCAGTAGAGAACATTTCCAACTCAAAACTTGAATAATTGATGAGCAATTCGCATTGTTTATTTGAAACACTTTTGTCAATAAAAACTATTGGAAATGTGTTTAGATTGTTTGAAATGTGTTTAGAATGGTTTTGTTCACAGAGAGAAGTCATCCAAGATGATCAAAGAACTCAAATGATCATATTATCCAATGTAACCATTTCTAAAATTCTGGATCAACGCCTTTCCATAGGGAGTAAAACCTATAGGATAATGGAAATTACTAATGGCTGAGATTTTAGAATGCATGGATGATAAAATGATGGTTGTTCAGTTTTTTACTTATGTTTCTGAATTATTTAGCATTTATAATTTCTCTCAAAACATCTAAACTAAGTTAAACATAAATCATCGTAAACAATTTTTATTTATTTTACTAATTCTAATCGAACTCCGTGATAACTTAAGATTTGATGAATGTTCAAGATGAGGAATGGTTTGCCTTGTGATTAATCAAGGAACACAATTTTATTTTCCGTTATTGTTTTTTTAGAAGGTCGATCCATTTGATTCAGAGACTCAATACATTGACTATGGATAGTTTTCCTTGAGGAGGTCAATCCACTCCATTCAGGATTCTATACAATGACTCTCGACATGGCCAACTATTGTATTTATTGTAGTTGTATTTGTAACATCCCGCTCTGGCGCACTGTGCAAACTTATTCTTTGAGGACACTTGCTCGCAAGTGATCCAGATTATTATGCTATTAAAACATTTGACTTTGATTATGATGTGTTATGGGTATATGAGATATTGTTTTACTGCATTGACATAGACAGGTGCTATTGACTCGGTTTTACTGAGTGTGCAGGGTTTTGGACCTTGAGGATGCAGACGTATCGATGGAACCCCTTGGACTCTGGATCGAGTCAGGGAGTGTTCCATTGGGGTTTGATTGTTTTATGGTGATATTAGTGCATCTGATTAGATGATATGATGTGAATATGTTCTGACATGATTTGTTGATGATGCAGGCTGACGATAGCTTGCCGACCAGACTCACATATGGAGTAAAGGGGCCACACACAACTATTAGAGAGGTTGAGGGAGAGGTGTGGACAACAGCCCTGCCACATCCTACTAGCACTCCCACCATGGCTCAAACTATAGGTTAACGATTACCTAGTATGAGAGGACCCACGATGCCATGAGGGTATACTGGGACAGTCGCTCGCGATGATTCTAAGGGGTGTGCAATAAGGCGGGGGCCCTATTCCTTAGAAGCCCTTAGTTTCCCACAAGTTCACCTGGTGGAGTGTTGAATCCAGGGGTTATTGATGTCTACCAATCAGTCAAGAGGCGAGTGGCACCCTTGGAGCACGTGGTGCGTCCTGAAGGGCACGTCGCGCAAAAGAAACAAAAGAGGCGAGTGGCACCCCTGGAGCACATAGTGCATCCTGAAGGGCACGTCGTGCAAAGGAACAGGTGAGTTGAGTGACACCCTTGGACCACCTAGTGCATCCTGAAGGGCATGTCGCGTTGATGATGATAAAGGGATGAACCTAGATGGCCCTAAGATAATTAACACCTTAAGAAATTTTAAAACAACTTCGCTAATTAAATGTCGCCCAATTCAAAATCTAAGTTCTAGGTCTAAAACTTCGCTAGTGGTGAAATTTTGTCTACCCTTAAGAAAATATCTATAGAAAAATAAAATAATAAAATTTAAAATAAAAACCACTTAAGTAATAATTTTGGTCTTCATAATTTTTTTTGGGTAAAATGAAGAGAGTAAGAAATTAAATAAAATTTGTGGATATAAAATGTAAAGAAGAAATTAATTATTTAACTTTTGATAGTTTAAAAAGATACTAAATTAATAATAAAAGGAAAAAGAGGTTAAATTGCAACTGTCGTTTTTTATTTTTAGCTCTAATAAAAAGGGGAAAGAGGGAAATTATAAATATTAGGAAACTAGGGAAAGGAGGTAACCTAAAGAGGGAAAGAGGGGAACTCATGGTAAAAAGCAGGAGGTCAACTTAGTAAAGAATCTACATTTAAGAACCTTCTAAATTGAACTAAATTAGCAGCTTCTTAAAAGGGAAAGCCTTTAAAACATGTAAGGGAATCTAGCGACACCTAGGAGTAATTTTAGGAGTAACTCTAGGTGGGTGAGGGAAATAAGAAAATTAATAAATTAAAGAAAATAATTATTGGAGGAATGTGGGGGATGGGTGACACTTGTACGAAGGAGAATTTTTAGGAATTTTTTTAAAACTTTAATTAAATGACATTTAAGGAAAGAAAGGAAGTTTGAAAACTCTATAAAAGAGAGGGAGGAGAAGGAAGAAGGGGATCGGTTGTTAGCATAACATTACACTACAAGAATAGTGACTTGACTGATTTACTTGTGGGGAGTTGGGATACCCATCTCGGAGAGGAGTGGTAGCTCAGCCTTTCAAGGCGAGATGGGAGATAGACGTAACCTCTAGAGAGTGTGTGTGGTCCCTTTGCGGCTCGGGGGGATAAGGAGGAAGCAGAGTACCCCTAGAGTTGGTTGGGAGGTACCGGTGTAGTCTCGACGGTCAACAAGAAGGATTTGCACGGAGCACGCGGACGACACTCGGAGCAGACGAACAGGCAACGGTATGCCTTTCGGTTGAATGATAGAATGTGTAGGATGTATGACTTAGATCTATAGGTATATTATTTTGTGATTGTATTTGGTTTCATTGCACAGGAAACCCATCCCTCTACCCAGCTCTATTTTTATGACTGAAATTATATGTCTGAATTTTAAGACTCAATTTTTATGTCTAAATCGTTTTCTGAAATTTTAGGTTTAAATTTATAAGTCTGAATTTATATATATCAATAAATGGGTTGAGTGAACACTATAGTAGTATTCAATTACCGCCATAACAGTCCGGGCATATATGACTCCATTTGCCTCTTGATTGCTTGAACACTTGTCATTCATCGATCTGTTTCATCCCTAAATGTAATCAAAACTGAGGTTTAGCCTTCTCACTCTGATTGTGCAACTGGATTTTTATTTAATTGATAAGGCATTGAGCATGTTGACTGATGAATTATACTTGATTATATAGGGGTCATGGTGGATTAAAGGTTTTTATATGATGTGATACTTACCATTATAATCTCTTGAATTATCAATTTTATCTATTGTCACCATGTTTAAAAAACTTTTGATCAAAACATTGGATTGTGCAAAAAGCGCATGGGTCACATATGAGTTTGATTTCATATTGAATGGCAATGTTTGATTATACACATGGCGCGTTGGTGAAACATTTGTATTTTACTTTGGTTTGAATTATACTATGGCGCATTGATATAATTTATGGTTTTGGTTTTACATTGATTAATGGCACGTTGATATGATTATCCACCGCTCTAAATTTTGGGTTGGCTGATTAGTGTGGTTTAAACGATATGATGAGTGATTGAACAGCACTATACTGTGCCATTAATATGCTGCATGGCAGTGAACTAACCCACCACCTTCGCACACGCATATTGATTTGCCTCCCCTTTGAGCGCTTGCAGCTATTAGCCCTATCGATTTTGCCCCTGTGTATTGTTGTGTTCAATCCAAACCCTACCATGCACCCGCACCATGGCTCTAGTCGTAAGGGCTGAACCCAATGGTAGCCAGGCATTGTTGATGTTCGATGGTGCTTACAGCGACCTAGAGGAAATCGGATGGCTCCCGTTCATACGAAATTTTGATGGCTATAACCCTAGCGTGGCTCGACAATTTGCATTAACCTTCGATGGCTGCCGAGCCAAGGTTGGGGATGTGCAATTAGAAATTGACGAGCAATTTCTCATTTTAGCTACCGGTCTACCTGTTGTCGGACAGAAATGGTCAAAAAATTGCAAAGTGGAAGATGTCCCGTGGACATTACTCTTCCAGTCACGAATGGTGAGTTCCTGTGACAAGGGTTTTCCTGCAAATATGCTCAAGCAACGCTCGCATGACTTGCTGATGGTAACCAAGTAGTTCATTACCTGCGAGGGCCGGTATGGTTTCGTTTTCTTGTACCACCTTCAGCTACTTATGGTTTTCATGGGCTATGAGCTTAATATGCCTTACTACTTGCATAGGAGTTTGTTTAAAATGTCTAAAAGGTACAAACGGAACTAGTCCGACAACAATCTTTTTCATTTTGGGTTAATTAAAATGCTTATAGTTTGTAAGTTGGGGTTACACCGAGACTGTTGGGAGGATTTTCTTAAACACAATAATTTTGGTGACTCACACCCACCACAGGTTGACAAACCTGTGGTGAGTGAGTGCAAATCAGTACCCCCTGTGCCTTACAGTGCTCTGTTACCTAAACCCATACCCGATTATCCTATTGACTTACCCGGTTCTGTGACCAAAGATGTCGAAGCTGCTAAACCCGTAGATAAAAGGCCTAAAGCCAAACCCATTGCCAATTCTAAAGGCAAGAAGAACGCCCGGTTAATCTCTCGCATGGCAAGAAACAAACTAAAAGCACCTGTCACCATGACCCTATTATGGTGAGTGAAGATTCTGACTCAGAGGTTGAACGTTACCTAGCAAGTGAGTATCCCTATTTAGAAGGTTTGTGTGATAAACCTGCATATGATTTTGTGAAGAACCTACCACCTTGCTTGCAAAATGACCCTAATTATCCAGGCATCAAAGTGCCTTGTGAAACCCCAGGTGACTTGTCGAAACCCCCTCCTGCTCTAGCCGAACCAGCTGCTCCACCATGTGATCAGCGTGGCTCATGGTTGGAAAGTTATTTCCTTGATGTGCCAATGCTACAGTCTAGAATTCATGCTCTGGAGGATCAAGTTGCAAGGCTCACCAGTCAAAAGGCAAAGATGCCATCCACTGATAAGAAATAGCGAACAACAGGTTCGATTTTATTTAGGAACGTGGAGTCGGCTACAAGAGTCATCAATTCAAAATTGGCGTAGCTCGAACAGCCTCACTGGTATGACTTTCACCTATTTATATGACATACTCATAAACTCTGTTTACATCGTGGATCTTCTCTGTCACATAAGCATGCACTATTGTATATACTATTGTTTTGATAAATCAATTTTCATTATCGTTTATGTTTTGATTGGATTTGCCTTTGATTCGAGTGATCATGAGAAAGATTTGATTTGTTTTAATTTAGTTAATCGAATACTCTGTTGATAATCGAAGTTGTTAATATTTTCTAAACACAGGCTGTTTGGTATTCCAATTTTGAACACAATCAATATCTCATTTCGAAATGGTTATATTCTATGCGATATGGTTGGAAATTATGGTTAACTATTGTGATTGTATATTCTATGTCTTCTAACCAATTCGAGTACCATTTTGTTATTGCATGACCGAATCACGAATAGATACGAATCATAGCTGTTATACCCAATCAAATTGATTCAGACTGTGTTATCAGATTGCAACAAATTGATCATTTGAATTCGATTTGAGGAACGAAATTAACTGTATCCAGTCTCACGATTTGTTTCTATAATTAAACTCAGCCATATTCGTTTTGATTATTTACCCAGTTTATATTATGAATTCTGTTGATTCTATCACGCTCCTGTCTGTTGACTATGTGGTGATCAATAATGAAATTCGTTGGGTCAATATTCATTGAGTATGATTTCATTTGAATACAATCAAAACAGTTTACCTATCTTTGCACTTGAGTGAATGATATCAATCTATTGCTATGACTATAACGAGTCAATGATGGTTGTGATTGTTATTTGATCTTATCTGTTAACTGTGTGACACTCAACGACCGAAGTCTATGGCAAAGTTTGTGGATGCTGTTATGCATGTTTCGTTTTGACTATAATCGTAACAGTTTGGTATTTGATTAAAACAATATGAATTTTATGCACAACCATAACCAATTGATTATGATTGTGTTCGATTATAATTTTATCGATTTTGATTACATTGTATCTTATATGATACGATTTACTTGTAATTGCATTTGGATATGAAACAGTGCAGTTATTTTTTGACCCGATTCTATGGCAACTAAAAACAGAGCATTCTTATCCTATTTCGATTGCATCCTTTTAGATTTGGTTTGATTTGAATGATAAATTTGCTAAGACCATTAGTAATTCAATTTTAATCTTCATTGAAAGAAAATTAAATTAGATGGTTTTAAAAAGATTTCGTTTGATTTCTATCTGGTCCTGTATGCTATTTTAGACTAGCTACAGAATCAGATGATTCTGTAGCTAAGTCTGTAGGATCAAATTTTTATTATTTTGTTACTGAAATATCTTTCTAATTTGATATTTGTGTTCTATTGCAGGTAAATTCGAAATTGTAGTTGAGTTTATGAGAAGTTAGGGGATATTTCAAAGTTTTCACTTGCATTTTAGTTGCTTAGTTTAGTTGATTTTGGGATATCTCCCAGATTATGTAAAACAATTTGATATTATCCACAAGGAGGTTTTACCTTGTGAAGAGACCTATATATACTTATGATTTTTGTAATAATCATCATCCTCATTCATGGGAGAAAAAGAATATGGAGTTCTAATATAGACTGAAGCAGAATTTAGTGTTTTGTCACAACTTTAGCTTCTCAATATATCAATTTTGTGTTTCATGTTGTGTATATCAATTTGTTTATGGTTTATGACTACTTTAGCTATCTAAATCATGAGCAAATGATATAAATTTGATCACTGTTATCCATATCTTGTCTCTTCCAAATAGATAAAAGACATAACAATTGTTAATTCAGTTTGTGAATGATAGGTTTATCTTCTTCATAAATTGAATTGTTATATATAAGTTTTTGCATAACAGTTTTCCCTTATTGCAGGAATTTATAACCATAAGATTGTTATGATTTTCTTTTATGTCTTGTTTGTCCTGTAAAACACTTCAAAGAGCAGCACAACCAATCGTTTACGAGAAGCTTACGGACTAACCGGTGCAAGTTTCCCTCCTCCGAACAGCTTTGAAGCCATCACACACAGGGCAGATTTGGAGCATTTCCAGGTCAGTTAATCTTCTGCTTACTGTTCTCATTAAGTAGTTTAGTTCAGATATAAGCTTAATTGGATTTATATTAGATTGTTTAGTTTCAGTAAATATATTAGATCATTTAATTTCAGTAGTTTTATTTCTTTTTCATAAAATATAAAAATCAAGAAACATATCTTGCTGTCTTAGGGCAGAAAACACATGAGTTTTGCAGGTTTTAATTAAATTTGTTGGTTGTTTATAGTATACATTTGTGAATAAGTAATATTGCAGCTGGTAATTAGATAGTTGATTTGAGTTATTATAATAGTAATTAGTAGATTGTACGTAATAGTTAGAATAGTTAGATTTAGTTTTAGTTTGATTTAGTAGTTTGTTTTAATTAGATTAGTGTGTTAGTTTCTTTTATTTTTAGTTAGTTTGTTTTATTAGTTTTAGTTAATTTTAGTTTGTTTTATTAGTTTTATTTAGTTTTAGTTTCTCTCATTTGTTTTAGTTATATTACTTAGTTAGATTAGTTTTCTCTTTGGTTTTCTTAAAATACCTTAGGGTGGCCAACGAAGCCGTTAAACTCGTGAGGGTGGTTCATTCCAAACGTCTTGGGTTATTTAGACAACCCCGGACCAGTTCCACTCTCTCAATTGATGGACGGACAATTTCGCCTGCCAACAGTACCTTTCAAAGGAATTCATTGAGCATCAGCTCAATGAGTTCAACACCTTATGACAAGGAGGTCGTACGGTGCACGAGTACGAGGCCCGTTTTATGGAGCTTCTCCGGTATGCTCCGCACCTTAACACTAAGAAACTTAAGGTCAACAGGTTCGTGTTTGACCTTAATGGCAGCCTACTTGCAAAGGTTAGGATTTGATGCCTCAAACCTTGCATGATGTCATCCAGAAGGCCCTCATAGCAGAGGAGGATTTTATTAGTGGGGGTCAGACTAGGACTCCAGCGAGACCAGTAGGGCAGGTTTCATCTAGAACACGGTAGCACCAAACACCAGCGAGACATATGATGGGATATCGTGGCTTCCAGAGGGGATCCACTTTCACTACACTCCGGTGACCGACGCCTCAATAGTGGGCACCTTACCGGGGACCACTATATCAGCAGCAACATCGCCCATAGCAGCAACAATTTAGGCTTGTTCAATAGAATAGACCAGGGTTCCAGGCCAGTGGGCCATCATCCTCTACTTCGGGTACCAGGACTACTGGGCCAAAGAAGGGGTGTTGGATGTGTGGGGAGACACACTACCAGCGCGACTGTCCTGTGGAGAGGACCAAAGCCCCTGGATCAGCCGAACCCACTACCATGGGAGATATGGGCAAGGCCCATCGGATTCATGCTGCGGTGAATAACTGCTAGGAAGAGCATCATTCGACTGTGCTCGAGATGACAGGTACTGTCACTGACCAGACCCTTAGTATTTTCATAGATCCTGGTGCTACCAAGAGTTTCATTTCTGGTGCAGCGCTAAAAAGGATTAAGGTAAAGGAATTGGAACAAAACGAGTTTATCTTCGTAGAGATGGCTTCGGGAGCCAAATAGAAGGTTGGAGGAAAGGTTATGGGCTGTGCCCTTAACCTGGGAGAGTTTGTCACAAGGGAGAACCTAGACGTCATGATCCTAGGATCTTATGATGTCATGATTGGTATGGATTAGTTGGAATCGCATGAGGTGATACTCAACTGTAAGACGAAATGGTTGAACTTGGTTGATGATGAGGGACAAAGATGCGTGATTGTAGGATAGAACCAGGGAGTTTCCCTAAGGTTCATCTCTTCCTTGCAACTTCAGAAGAGCATGCACAAGGGGTGCAAGCTTTATGCGATCCTTGCGCTAAACAAGAAGGGAGTAGCGAAAGGTCTAGAACACCTTCTGGTGGTGAGAGAGTTTGCAGACGTGTTTCCGGAGGAGTTACCTAGGATTTCGTTGGAGAGGGAATTGGAGTTTACCATAGACCTAAAATCGGGGACTGAAACGATAGCAAGAACGCCTTATCGGATGTCGACCCTAGAGTTCCAAGAGTTAAAAATGCAACTGAAGGAGTTGTTGGACCTAGGACTGATACGCCCTAGTGTGTCACCATGGGGGGCACCTGTTATTTTCATACAAAATAAGGATGGATCATGGAGGCTTTGCATTGACTACCGTCAACTGAACAAGGCCACGATCAAGAATCAGTATCCCTTGCCAAGCATTGATGATCTGTTCGATCAAATGAAGGGTGCGACAGTGTTCTCCAAGATCGATTTGTGATCAGGGTATCACCAGTTACAGATCAAGGAGGATGACGTCCCTAAGAACGCCTTTAAGACGAGGTTTGGACATTACAAGTTTACTGTTTTACTATTTGGACTGACCAATGCCCCAGGGGTAATTATGAGTTTGATGAACGAGGTGTTCCATGAGTACTTGGACAAGTTCATCCAAGTGTTCATTGACAATATTTTGATTTACTCTCATACGATGGAGGAGCATGACGAGCACTTATGTTTGGTACTACAGTGTCTGCGAGAGCACAAATTGTATGGGAAATTGTCCAAATGATCTTTTTATCAATCGAGGATTCACTACTTAGGGCATGTGATCTCCAGTGAAGGCATCGCCATGGATCCAACCAAGGTCAAGGCTATTATGGAATGGCTTACACTGACGAATGTCACGGAAGTGCGTAGATTTATGGGTTTAGCAGGATACTATCGAGGGTTTTTCGAGGCATTTTCGAAGATAGCAAATCCAATCACAGAATTGCAGAAGGAAAACAAGAAGTTTGTTTGGACCGAGAAATGTGCAGAAGCATTTCAAAGGCTTAAGGAGTTGTTAACAACAACACTGATACTAAAGGTCCCTAACATGGATGCAGACTTCTTGGTATGCATAGACGCATCCAAGGAAGGCTTAGGCGAAGTCTTGATGCAAGATGGACAAGTAATTTCTTACATTTCAAGGAAACTGAGAAGGCATGAGGAAAACTACGCGACACACGATTTGGAGTTATGAACCATCATATATGCCTTGAAGGTTTGGAGACACTACCTTGTTGGACGAAAATTTGAACTAAAGATTGACCATTGTGGACTACAACACATTTTTACACAAAGTGACTTGAACACACAACAACGATGTTGGTCGGAACTACTTAGCGAGTACGACTTTGAGATTACTTACATAAAGGGATTAGTGAATCGAGTGGTGGATGCTTTGATTCATAGACCACACATATTTTCGGTGTTTCCTCTTCAGATGAATCTACATGAAAGGATTCTAACTTTACAGCGTGAAAATGACTGGTACAAAGAGGTTGACGGTTTTATCGAGCAAAACACAATGATGGTACCACGATTTGAGGGATTTTCATTTGATGGCGATGGTTTATTGAGGTTTAAAGGTCGGATTTACATGCTGCCAAATGACGAGTTGAGGAAGTTGATCCTAAGCGAGGCTCATAGAGAAGTATACATGGCTCATCTGAGAGTCACGAAGATGAGGGCAGACCTTAAACCCTTATTCTTCTGAAAGGGAATGAAGGCTGACATAGTCAACTATGTGGCCAGATGTCTAGAATGTCAGCAGTTAAAGGCTGAACATAGATACCTAGTAGGATTACTACAACCACACACTATTTCAAAATTGAAATGGGAGGTTATTTCGATGGATTTTATTGTTGGATTTCCACTGACGGCAAGGAGACACGACTCGATTTTTGTAGTAGTAGACACTCTAACGAAGAGTACTCACTTTATTCCTGTGCATATGACATATCAGACACCTGACATAGCTAGAGTTTTCATCAGTGAGATTATGAGGCTGCATGGCGTGCCTAAGAGGATTATATCCGATCGAGGATTGATGTTTACTGGACAATTTTGGATGAGTTTCCAAGAGGCCTTGGGAACCCAACTTAACTTTAGTACTTCATATCACCCAAAGACAGAAGGACATACCGAATGAACGAATCAAACCTTGGATGACATGTTGTGCATGTACGTGATGGACCAACAAAAGCATTGGGAAGAATTCTTGCCACTAGTAGTGTAAGCTTACAACAATAGTTACCAGAGCACCATTAAAATGGCACCTTTCAAGTATGGGCGACCGTGTCGGGCACCCTTGAGTTGGGATCGGCTTGAGGATAGGGTCTTGGTGGGACCAGAAGTGATCCAAGAAATGGAAGAGCAAATGCAAAAAATAAGACAAAGGATTAAAGAAGCGTAGGATCAACAGAAGAGTTATGTCGATGCCCACCGAGTCGATCGTAGTTACGAGGTCGACAATTGAGTCTTATTGCGGATTAAACCGCATAAAAGTTCGATCAAGTTTGGAAGGGGAGCTAAAATATCTCCTAGGTTCGTGGGACCTTTCGAGATTGTGGAGAGAGAAGGGCCCATGGCCTATTGTCTAGCCTTGCCTGATTCCTTGATGTGTATGCACGATGTTTTTCATGTATCTGTTTTGAGACATTATATTAGTGATCCTACACATGTTATTGACATGAGTTCCTTGTAGGTATCGGATGAGGGGCCACTCACGGTTGAGCCGGTCCGCATCTTGGATCATTGGGTTTGACAACTACGATGTCGAATGATAGATCAGGTCAAGGTCCAGTGGGACAATTATAGTCCGCACTCAGCAACCTGAGAGGACGCATATGCTATGCGCCAATAGTTTCCATTTTTGTTTGATAGATAGACATATGATACTGTGATACCCTTATTTCGGCATTTATACTGAGAAACTCCGGAACGAAGTTTGGACCAAGAGGGGGTGTATGTAACATCCTGCTCTTACGCACTGTGTGAACTTATTCTTTGAGGACACTTGCTCGCAAGTGATCCGGATTATTCTGCTATTAAAACATTTGACTTTGATTATGATGCGTTATGGGTAGATGACATGTTGTTTTACAGCATTGACATAGATAGGTGCTATTGAATCGTTTTACTGAGTGTGCAAGGTTTTGGACCTTGAGGATGCAGAGGCATCAATGGAACCCTTTGGACTCCGGATCGAGTCAGGGAGTGTGCCATTGGGGTTTGATTTTTTTACTGTGATATTAGTGTATCTGATTAGATGATATGATGTGAATATGTTCTGACATGATTTGTTGATGATGCAAGTTGATGATAGCTTGCCGATCAGACTCACATATGGAGTAAAGGGGCCACACACGACTACCAGAGAGGTTGAGGGAGATGTGTGGACAACAACCCTGCCACAGCCTACTAGCACTCCCG
>SNQJ01S0179418.1:0-19537 GCA_010110895.2 Picea sitchensis | reverse complement strand
AGTCATTTCCGTCTGTTGTGGTTTTCCCCTATCCATAAAGAGATTTTCCTCGTAACAGAATTGGCGACCATACTGGGGAGTGAATCCTCTTTCTTGGGGTTTGGAGTGTTTTTCTCCTTAGATTTCTCTCGTTCCTATTGTGTTTCTTGTCGTATCATTGCTTGACAGCCTCTATTCACTTTGGGTCTGATTTTTTCATCCTTCTCCCTTGCCTACCCTTGTTTTTAAAACATATACGCGGTTGTTGGCTTGACAGTTGCATATATATGCAAGTTGTCCCTCAGCAAGTTGTGTACATACACTTTGTTTCCTTGAACAGTCGTGTACATCAGCCTTCTTTTCTTGTTTGTTGGTTTTGGTGGTTGTTGGGTGGGATTTGATGCTTGTTGAGTCTTCTTGGGTCTCTGTAGTGAATGTTAAGTTTCTCTGGGATGACACGAAACCTGTCTTTGGTTGAATTTCTAGGCAGAGTCTTTCTCATCATCTTTTCATTTTGATTGTCCTTGTACATTGGGATGGGTGTCTTGTTGCTTGGTATCCTACTTGAGTTATCTCTTTCTATACACAGTAGAGATTTATATATCAAGTTGTTGTTCAGTCCATGCATTTTCTCTTTTCTTATATTGAAAATACAAAAATATTAGGCATTTTGCATTTCTTGGCATTTTTTATCTTTTGAGTCTTTGTCATTATCTTAGTGCATATAAATAAATATTGCATTTTTTACTTCAGAACAGCGGAGTTGAAATTGAAAATTGCATTTTTTTTAAGAAGCATATCATTCATTGAAAATTGAGTTAGGACTTTGCATTATATTCATATTTACTTTTCTTGTTGAGTCATAACATCATGAGTTTCACTACCATGCCTTTTTGAGTAAGCACGGCCACTAAAATTAACGCTATAATTTAAAATTGATTAGTCATGATTTTATTTTCTAGGGTGCACAAACTAGCTTAGGATTTAGTGTCTTGGAATAGGATTTTGTGAGCAATCTTCTCCAAGGAAATTAAATTAACATATGTGTTTGACTAAGGGAGTGGATAAATCCATGGTATAATTGCTAATATCAGGAGGCTTCGCTCACACTGGAGTTAATCACGAGGTCGTGCGAGGTTGGTTGAATGGATATCCCCCGGATACCTTCTTAGCATCAAAGATATTTCTGTGGATGTATTTGTATCTGGGGATCTTGTTAGTGCCCTTACCTCCGTGAGAGGCAGTACTTTCAAGGTTTCAGGCTTTGATACCCTACCCATACAGTGGACTTGACTTACGATTGCTCACTTGTGCATCGGTTATACATTGGTTGCTTAGTTGCTTGAATTAGGTGCCACATAGGTTACTTGTATGGGTTATTCTGCAGGTACCCTGGGTCAGATAAGGGTTGGACAACACACAACATTTATGGAGGATTACCTCTCCAAGGGGGATGTGACCGACTAGTTGTTAATCCCACGAGGGCCCTTATAATTGATTATGTTACGTATGATCTTCAGCAGGGAGTCTCAGGTCCCTCTTTGGTGAAACATACCTTCTTTAGGGAGGGAGGCCCCTTTTAGCCACTTTACCCTGTTTGTGTGCATATTGGTCGTTTGAGTTATGATGTTCTCTTTGATTACTAGTTGGACCTAGGATTTATTTTTGTATCTTGAGTCTTAAGTCATCATGGAGTCAGACCAGCCTCCTTGCTGGTGTCGTTGCTTGTTATAGTTATCACTAGATTTCGAGTCTTTGCCTTCCAAAAAGTGTAGAGTTATTAGACGTGGTACACACACCTCCAATATTCAAACTTGTGATTCTACAAGAATGAGTATTCAACCGAGTATTCAGAACACTGGGAGCCCTTCGACTCCCACAGCTACTATAGTTAATGGCACCCCTTCGATTCCTGCAACCTCGATGGTTGTAGTGTTGGAGGAATGTATCGTCACTATTTCTTGTCCTATAGTGAATCCTCAATCCCTTTCCTCGAACCCTTTCGGGTCCATTGGTCACTCACTGGGTTATAATTTTCAGTCCATCCCTATGGCCTCTAGTCCTTTTTCTTATGGTATGTCGAATTTTAATTCACAGTTTTCAAACTCCATCCCATTTGTTGCCCCTAATGCTAGCAGTGAACTTGGGGGCACTACACCTCCTTATACTCCATTTTCGTTTGGTGGTTTTCAAATTCCCCAAACGACTCCTAATATGGGAGGCATTTCTGCTTTCAACCCCGGGTCTAACCCTCTTGCTTTTGGGTGGAGCAACCAACCTGGTGGACAAGCTTCTGCTCAAGTTTTGTCCTATACCCCTACCTCCTCAGTGTCAATTCTGAAAAACACATTAGGCATGAAAAATTCACCTCTATCCTCCGGAGTCACACCCGGAGGAGGTCAGTTTCATGCTTTGGGAAACCCCCAACCCGGATCCAATCCGACTGGGGAAAATTTGTATAACCCCCATCAGAACACTCCTACTGGAATTATCCCCAACCAACCTTTTATGAATAATCTTGGAAGAGGGTGTTACAACCCCAGACAGGGCCATGGTGCTTACTAGAACCCTGGATGGGTTGCAATTCCTCAAGAACAATCTTTCCAGGGAGCTTGGGGCCAGATGTCGCAACCTCGTCTCCCTTTTTTAGCCATGCTTAATCTACCAGACTTGTCTAAGTTGATGAACGACCCTATGAGTCATGATCCTACATGGACCCCCGTCCCCACCAAGCTTCCTTCGGACATTCCTAAATTTTAAGGTAAGAATGGCAAGGATCCTGGTGATCACGTTACTACATTTCACCTTTGGTGCTCCTCGAATTCCCTTAATGACAATTCTATTCGGTTAAGATTATTTCAACACACCCTCATTGGGGTTGTTGTGAAATGGTATATCGAGCTACCTAGGGGGGCATATGGGACCTTTAGTCATATGGTGTTGGTCTTCCTTAACCACTTCCAATTGTCAGTTCACTACGAATTTGGCCTAGAAGATTTGTCGACTTTACGCCAGGACACCGCCACTCATATCTCAGATCATATCAAGGAGTGGTGTAGATGGAAGAGGTTGATTAAGACCTCCATACCCCCAGCCTTTCTTTTAGAATGGTTCCTCAAGTCTTTGCAGCCTCCTATCTCGAAGGATGTTGCTACATCTGGGGTTACCACTGAGGAAGAAGCGATCTTCAAATCCCAACAGTTAGATATTATATATGCTCAGTTTGGGATGTTATATCACATTCTTCCGGATGCACCGCGGTCAACCTATGACCCTTGAACAACGATCAAACCTCATGCCAATGGAATTTTAGGTTCCACCAATGTAAAATCCACAGACTCTGTGACAAGCCATTTGGAAGAGTTGTCTCTAAACCAGTCTGTAGGAGGGCCATCTTTGTTTGTGTCTTCCAATCCCACTCGGTCGGTGGATGTACATTTTGTGCAATCGTCAACCTGCCCAAATGGTAACCAGCAACTAGGTGGGAATAAGAAGAAAGAACCTAATAATCGTAAGGGTGTGAAAAATAATAATAAACCCAAGGACAATGATAATAATGAGAAGACAAATAATAATGTTGGAGAGGGAAAGAGAAAGACATAAGGTGAAATTTCCCTATAAGATTTGTACAAAAGATCACCTTACTCATTTATTCCACAAACTTGCGGAAGCTATGAGGCTATTATCTCTACCGCCCGCCATGTTGACGAATCCTTTCCCACACAACCAACACATGGCCTCGAGCTCCTCAAATGTCAGAAATGTAGTTGGTGGGAGTCAAAACCCATCGTTGCAAGATGGCGACCACTTGTGTATCAATATGGTCGATGCAAAAGTTCATGTAGTCACTCCATATCATGATTATAGTTCTTCACAAGCTATACCTGGTCTAGAATATCCTCCTCCTCCTTCAAATATTCCTTTACAGATCGAAAATACAGAGCCACCACCTCATATTCTGAAAGGAGTACTCAAGTGCTCTACCCACAATCCAAATGCTTGAGCCGCCCAAAACTACTCTATTGTTGAGGACCTGGGTCAAACCCCTTATGCGATGTTGGATTTGGAGGTACTCCAGACGTGTCCATCACAGAGGAATGCCTTGCTATCTATGTTAGGAGCTCTAGAACCTAGTGGCTCGAAAGTTATCAAGTTTTACATCATAGATGTGAAGCCTCGCTTGCCTTACCATGTGGCATTTCAAATCCACATGGGGTACTCAAAGTATACCATCAAACGTGCAGTTGTTGATGAAGGTGTTGCTACATGTGTGATGTCCCTGGTCTTTTGGAAAGCTCTTGGCTCTTTGACTCTTTCTAAATCGTCGAACATGTTGACTTATTTTGATAGTCATTCCTTCCACCCTCACGGTATTCTTCCTGCCTTTCCAGTCCAATTGGGTGGGAATACGGTAGAGGTGAAGGTTGAGGTAGTTGATGCACCTCTTGATTACAACTTGTTACTAGGACGCAATTGGACCTATCATATGGTTGTCGTCGTGTCGCCTGTCTTCTGTACTCTTTGTTTTCCTCATGATGGGAAGATCATGACAATCTACCAATTATCCTTTGTGTACGCTAGTCCCAATGCATCTGTTGGACCATCGATCCCTGTGATCGACAATTCTTAACTAAAAACTGAGAATATTGGTGTCGGAATGTATTCTTCCCTTATGGGTACTTTCGACTCCATGGCACCAATTCACCATGTTTATTCCATGTCTAGTAGGCCCGTTTCGACAGAGAGGTCCATTCCTATCCGCACTTCCTATTTTAATGATCTATGGACCCTACCTTCCCCGACTTTGTCTTGTGAAGGTCAGTCGCATGTTGGAATGGTCATGCCACTATCGGTAGCAGAGATTGTGTATCAACTTGTTCTTGACTCTTCCGCCGATCACGATCTTGTTACCTCACCGACGGACGAGGAGGATCTCGTTCTTAAACCTGTGTGGGCCACTTCATTGTCTTGTTCACATGACTTCCTCGATGATACTTTTCCCTCAGATGAAGCTATCATCGAAGCCATGAATGGTTCCGAAAAACCCTTGGATGATATGCATCAACACTTGTATTTTCTCCCAGAGCTTGAAAGAATAGAACAAGATGACTTTCGATCTACTTTGAGTGAGATAGTTGGTCACGTCATAGCTCCACTTGATATGCACAGCATTTATGCCAAAGGAAATCTGGTGAGTATTTCTCATACCCCTGGTAAGATTTAAAACGTACATGTCGGTGTGGATTGTTTGCCGGAAGAAATCATGATCTACACCGAACTCTTCAAGGAATTTCGAGATGTTTTTGCTTGGTCATATGAAGAGATGCCAGGTATCGACCCTCATATTGTAGAGCATTATATTAGAACTTATCT
Source organism: Picea sitchensis (assembly GCA_010110895.2). NCBI lineage: Eukaryota > Viridiplantae > Streptophyta > Pinopsida > Pinales > Pinaceae > Picea > Picea sitchensis. The sequence goes on along the minus strand of SNQJ01S0179418.1, from coordinate 14,185 downwards.
GGATGTTAAACCTGTTCGACAACGTCTTAGATATGTCAATCCTCGGAAGGCCCCTGCTATTAAGGCAGAGGTGGAGAAGATACTTAATGTTGGATTTATCTACTTGGTTCCCTTGACTGAATCGGTATCCAATATCATTCTTGTGAATAATAAGCAAGTAACCATCTATGTATGTATGGACTTTCATGACCTGAACAAGGCCTGTCCTAAAGACAACTTCCTGACACCTTTCATCGATCAGATTCTCGATGAGAGTGCGAGAAGCGAATTGTTTTATTTTATGGACGGATTTTCAGGGTATAACCAAATTCATATTAAACCTGAGGATAAACACAAGATGGAATTTATTTGTCCTTGGGTTACTTTCGCATACCGGAAAATGCCTTTCGGCCTTAAAATCACCTAAGCAACCTTCCAACGTGCTACGACCTTCACATTCCACGATCTTAAACATATAGTCGAAGCTTACCTTGATGATCTTGTTGCTCACTCTCGTAAGAGAACGGATCACGCTACGCACCTTCAGCTTGTTTTTGAAAGATTCCATTACTATAGAATCCGGTTGAACCCTCATAAGTGCATCTTTTGTGTTAGATTTGGTCATGAGACCGGGATCATGGTAGATCCATTAAAGGTTGAGGAAATAATTCGATTTCCTCCCCCACACACTATTTGACAACTTCAAGGTTTGCAGGGGAAAGCTAACTTTCTACGTTGGTTTATAGTAAATTATGCCAAGATCACTAAGGTTTTCATGTGTCTTTTGAAGAAGGACAACCCTTTTATTTGGGATGAGCGAGCCCATGAGTCCTCCAATTCTTTGAAGAAATCCTTGGTATCGGTGCCTCTGTTGAAGTCTCCTAACTACAGTGGGGATCACTTTCTTTATATCACCGCGTCCTAGGAGACGATTGGTATGGTTTTATTTCAAGAGGATGATGAGAACCATGAGCATGTCACCTATTATCTTAGTCGAAACTTAGTCATTCCTGAGCTTAATTATTCTCACGTTGAAAAGCTAGCTTTGATTGTCATTCACGCAGTCCAACGTTTACGTCATTATATATTTCTTTGCAAGACTAATGTGGTGGCTGATGTCAATCCATTTCAATACATCCTTACCAAGCGTATCATAGGGGGGAAATATAATAAATGGATTGTCATTTTACAATAGTTTGATCTCGATTTCGCTTCTTCAAAATCCAAGAAATCACTAGTCTTCGCGGAGTTAATATCCGACTTTCCATGATTGGATGAAGATGTTATCCATGTTGATTTGTTTGCAGACGAACACATTTTCCTTGTCTCGTCGTCCAACCCCTGGTATGGAGATAGTGTTCTCTATCTTCAAACTTTGAAGTCCCTCATCATCTCTCGCGAGATGACCAACGGCGTATACGATACCAAGCTAAGAATTATATTATCGTTAGCAACACTTTGTATCGCTGAGGAATAGACAATATCTTGCATCGTTGTTTAACTCACAAAGAAGTCGAGTCGTTCCTAAACGATTGCCACAGCGGGGCTTGTGGTGGTCATCTATTTGGGCTTGCGACAGCCCAGAAAATTTTGCGAGCTAGCTATTTCTGGCCATCTATATTTAAAGATTGTGTTGAAGCGGTTAAGAAGTTTTACTCCTGCTAGGTGTTCACTCAGAAAATGCGCTCGCATCCAGACCCTCTTCAGCCATTCATTACCGTTGGTCCCTTCACCAAGTGGGGGGTGGACTTTGTAGATTGCAACCCAACTTCGGTTGGGGGGCATCAACACATTATCGTGGTCATCAACTACTTTACTAAGTGGGTCAAGGCCATGCCTACAGTTAAATCTGACGGGAAGACTGTCGCCTTCTTCGTATTCAATCAAGCTATCGCTTGGTTTGGTATCCCGAGTGAGATTGTCACTGATCATGGCAGTCACTTTCAGAATGAAATGATGGAAAAACTAGCAGCTAAGTTGGGATTTAAACATGGTCATTCTTCTCCTTATTACCCTGAGGGAAATGGGCAAGTAGAGGCCGTCAAAAAGTCTCTCAAGACCATTTTGCAAAAACAATTCAGCCAGAGTAAGTCAAACTGGCACATTATGTTATATCCCGTGCTCTGGGTATATCGAACCTCAGTCAAGATTGCCACCGGTTTTTCCCCTTTCTAGTTAGTAAACGGTGTGGAGTCGATATTACCTATTGAATGTCAAAATCCCTTCTCTTAAGTTGGAAATCACACTCCTACTTGACACATCTAATCTCGAACGACACCTTGTACACCTAGATAGTCTTGATGAGAAGCGTCGAGATGCCTCTACGGCTATCGAGGTGAAAAAAAGACGTGTCAAGGTCCAGTACGATAAGTCTATTTGTCCCCGGTTATACGCTAAGGGTGACTTGGTCCTCCTATATGATCAAGCCAAAGAACCGTTGGGGGAAGGCAAGCTTAAACCCATGTGGCACGGTCCCTATATCGTGCGACGTGTCTTAATAAAAGGAGCCTATGAGTTAGAAGATTATGAAGGGAATATGTTGGTCAAGCCCAGGAATGGGATCTACTTGAAAAGATATTACGCTCGAGCCCTAGGCTTGGGCGGAACTCTTTGTATACTAATGTAATTTAGTGTATATATATTTTCCCTTTATTTTTTCATCTTTAGCTTGTTTATCGAGTTTTCCCTTGGTTGGTAGATGTCAACGGAATCTTCGGTCTACTTAGGATTCGCAGATGGAGCCAATCGTCATACATGGAACATGGCTTCCACCGCTTGGGTGGCTTACTCACCTGAGGGTTTACTAGTATCTTCAGGTGGCGTATGCCTAGGGCCATCCACGAATAATGTGGTTGAATATAGTGTCGTTATAGAAATTTTGTGTGATGCTATCTCACATGGTATTCACTCTCTAGAGGTTCGCCAGGATTCCTAGTTAGTAGTATGTCAGTTGATTGGTAGTTACCGTGTGCGTGATCCTACTTTACTCTGATGATTCCTATGGGTACATCTTTTAGAACGACAGTTTGATTTTATTACTTATTATCACATACCTAGGAGTTTTAATCATGTATCTGATGCTTATGCTAATTTTATTTTAGATTGGCATTTGTCACATAACTAAAGAAAATCAAACCATCTTATCAATGTACACATTGTAAATATAAGTAAAGCCGAAGATCCCTGTTTTATAAATATTTCAAAAAATATGATGTTTATAGTACAAAATTGGGGATAACAGCCTCAATAAAAGTATACATCTGATAATACAAGATCCATGACATCTACAGTTGTGGCGCCAAAATTGTTTCATGGTAAAAAACTACGATGTTTGTGAGACACCGAAAGAGTCGCACCCAATCTCTAGGCACACCAAGCACTTGTCGTTGCATGGCTTCTAACAGATCCTCTACTTGAACCATTGAAATCCTATGAGTCAAACAAGATAGGTTTCCCTGCACTTTTTGAAGGACTCTCTCAGCTTCTCCTCCTGCCGCCTCATCTCCCTAGTGGCTCAGATGATGTCGGGGAAGCCTGTTCAGTCATCACAAACCCACGTCTGCGTCATACAAGTGTCTAGTTAGTACTTATGCATCATCCAAAAATATTTTTGTTCTACTATACAAAAATACAAAAAAATGAAATATTTAAAAACATTTGACATACCTATGTCCCCGTAGGCAGTCCTTGGTGGGAGTGGGATGTTAGGGTCCCCTCTGAAGTCGATCCCTGCATAGCGGTAGTCATCCAGAGAAATCACTTGTCACTTCCACCAATAGAAGAAATCCTCAATGTAGGGTGTCGGAACCCTACCTCCCCCCTGTCATCTCATTAACTCGGTCAAATGTGCCATGGTTGGATTGTGAGGTCCTCTTGGAAGAATCTCGACTCTAGGTCCCAAACCTGGAACTCGCTCAAAGAAAAAGATGCATAAGATAGAGGCAAACCCGAAGTTCCTCTTGCTACCCTATTTTCACTCTGTCAACTAGCTCTTCATATTATCCAGTAGTGAGGTACATCAATCATATACTGTGGGTCTCAAGCACTCTACAACATATAACATGAGTGGCCTCAATGCCTGGTGCAGCGAAACCGATCCTGTCATCCTAGTCAATATGAGGACAACAATATTGAGGCTGGGATTGTTTATCGCTCGGATGGGGAGTTGACTCCCGACCTTCGGGGTCCCCGCTACACAGTGAGCGTATATGTACTCCTCTATCTTCATTATTCTCCTTGCTTTCTATGATTTGAATTTTATGACCTATGATAACCCAGTCAAAAATTAGATATCATCTACTTCAATCCTCCATGGTTGACCATCGAGGTTGAAGCTTTCACTGTCAGGGTCCCAGTAATCCACAAGCATCACAAGCAACCTCACCTGAGCCCTCATCCCTTTGAGTGCCCATAATTTATATAAACAACATCTTTTCAAGGCCATTTGGGCCCCCGGATCTCTATCCACAGCGGCATCTACCTCCTCGTTCTCCCTTTCCCTCCATTCTAGAACCATCCTACCAGATAAAAGTCAAAATTTGAGTTAGAAACCATAGAATTTATTGATTACAGACTTGTACGAGAGTTTCTTCATTTATAGTCATGTATAGGGCTGAGTATACGTGTCCTATGGTTTGCACAGTCGTGTATAGCCTCACATATATGTGACCTGATGAATGGTAGCTCGCGTACACCGAGTTAACCATTTTGCGCCCTAATTTACTCAAAATTATAAGCCTAATTTAAAAATGTATTCCACTAGAAAGGAAGAGGAGGGGAAGAGGAGTTACCTGGTCTAGACAGCTTCTTATTTCATCACCCGACGCTCCCACAATCACCAATTGAAAATCGGAGGTATTTTGGTCCAATTTTCACTATTTGGGTAAAAAATCAAAATGACATAGTAATTTTTGGTTTTGATACTATTTATAAATAGTTTTTACCCACTTTCTATAGTTTTGAGTCATTTTTTCACTTAATGGACTAATACAGAAGTGGATTGAGTTGGTTTTTTGTAGTTTTCACCGGGGATTCTTGCGGATTTCAATGTTATGTCGGTCGTTCGTAACCACAAGCAGGTATTTTCACTACCCAACATATAGGAGAGGTATCCATTCCATCATGCATTTTTGCATTGTCTTATAATTGTTACTTTTAAGCCTTAGGTACGAACCCATTTGTTGCGACACAAAACCTTCCATCTACTACATGTTGAGATTCAACAAGAAGATCCTAGTGAAAATTATGCACCTACACTAGGATGGAGCCTCGGGCTATTTTTAGGTGGAAGTCTATTTTTAGATGATGAGCAAATTCTATTTATAGATGATGTCTATTTATAGATGGTGAGTGAATTATATTTATAGATGTATCTCGACTATTATTATCCCTTAATAATAGTTGGACAATAAATATTAGTCTATTCTCAATGAGCACTTGGAAATAGTTAAGCGCATCGGTCCGGGTCCATTTCCATTCCATCGTCCGTCCATTCCATCCGTCCATCCATCCATCCATCCATCCGGCTCGCATTCTTCCATCCATCCGTCCATCCATCCATCCTCCTTCCTCCATCCATTCCATCCATCCATCCGTCCATCCATCCATCCTCCATTCCTTCAGTCCATCCACTCCATCCTTCCATGTCCATTCCTCCTTTCATCCATTCCTCCTTTCCATCCTCCATTCCTTTCCTCCGTCCATTCATCCATCCATCCATTCCATCCATTTCCTTCCTCCATCCGTGTCCATTTCTTTCATCCTTCCATCCTTCCATCCATCCGGCTCTTTCCTCCTTCCATCCATTTCCATCCGTCCATCCATCCATCCACTGTCCATCCTCCTTCCTCCATCCTGTCCCTCCTCCGTCCATCCATTCCATCCATCCTTCCATTTCCTCATCCTTCCATCCATCCACTCCTTCCTTCCTCCTCCATCCATCCTTTCCTTTCCATCCATTCCTTCCTTTCCATTCCATGCCGTCGGCCACTTCCATGTCCGTCCACTCGGCTCCATTCCGGCCAGTCCTCCTTCCATCCTCGGGTCCTCAATCCAGGGCTCCCTCCGATCCTCCTTCGTCAGATCGTCATTTCCCCCCCCCCCCATCTGTCCAGATTCTCAGAGGGATTCCTTGAATCTCAGAGGCAGAGAGAGAAAAAGGATCTGGAGATGGTGGATCTGTTCAGGCGTTCAATTGGAGTGCAACTAATGTATCTAGAGTGAACATGAAAGGACTAGACATTTTTACATCTTGGGTTAACCGGTGAGTCAGTGATGGAAGTTAAGCCCTACCAAGCTCTTTTGGAAGGAAGGTAAGCATGTCTCGAGATACCTAAGAGGGGGAACATTTAGGTATGGCTTATGTAGTGCGGACATCACGGATGGCGGTAGGGACTCGTGGCCTCGGATGCGGTTAGGCGGGCAGCCAGCGGATGAAAAAGTGAAGCACATCAGGAGGAATGTCTTTAGTATGGGATCTATAGTTGTTTCTTGGTATAACAAGAAACAAATATCCATGGAACTCAGTTCAACGGAAGAAAAATACATGGAAGCAAGTCAATCTACATGTGAGGCTATCTAGATGAAAGATCTTGGTTAGTTTGTTTGGTTCTCATTTAGATCCAACAATGATTCACGACTGTGATAAAAAAGAGTTGCATTAAACTCTCGATTAATATTGTGTTTCATGATAGATCTAAGCATATAGATATATGGTATCATCATATCGAGGAGAGATTGTGTGCAATGAAGATCATGTTGCCCGATTACATTCCGAGAAGATCGGGATGCAAAACGGTAAATGACTCCGCGAGGAGAAAATTTGAATACCATAGAGACGGGGATGGGTGAAGGATAATACCTTTCTTATTGTGAAGGTGTTGAGAGATACAACAAGAAGATCTGAGTGAAGGTATGCACCCCACACTGGGATAGACCTGGGAGGCTATTTTTGGGTGAGTCTATTTTTAGATGATGAGGCAAAATTCTGTTGCAGATGATGTCTATTTATAGATGGTGTGATCCATATGGATTGGTGAGCGAATTCTATTTATATATGTATGTCTACTATTATTATCCCTTAATAATAGTTGGACAATAAATATTAGTCTATTCTCAATGAGCACTTGGAAATAGTTAGCGGAAATTGTAAAATCAGTTAGCTATAGGAAATCTGAGTTCAAAGGTTCACTGGTGGGACATACAGGTTGAAATAGTTGTAGTGAGGTTGATTTAGTTGTAACTGAGTTGGATGTGTGGTTATGTGAGTTGTGAAGTAGTTTAACTGAATTAAGTGAGTTAAGCTCAGTAGTACTAGTTGTAAATGAACTTAAACTAGTGAGAGATGGGTGGTGGTATTAATTAATTCCGCAATCGATGTCTCACATTACCTGGTGAAGAATATTTACCTTTGTTAACTACATGCATGTAGGATCCGATTGGAGACCATTTAGGATAACATGTAGGGAGACCGGTTTGACTATCGGTTGACATTAGTGAGTGCACTCATGCGACCACACACACATTGGATGTGCCCATGAGGGATGTATTGTAGCCCTAGGCAAGAGGATTTGATTCATTGTAGGGATTTCCATTAGCGGGGATTTGCGCAGAGGGTTATGCGGAAGCAGGAAATTGGCACATGAATTTGTCAATTTTTGTATGAAAGTGTGAAACGATTGTATATTCCTAGCGAGGCTCTTGGATTAGAGTTTTGTATGAGATTGTTTCTCTAATCATGATATATGCATAATATATGATAATGGGGTTTTAACATATGCTTTCCCGGTAAAACACATGTGTTATGTGTGATTGATCTTTTCTTGATATTGCAATTGGTGATTGTGTTTTAAATTCCATAAGAATATTTTTAGAAGTGATTATGTATTTAACATTGGCATATAATTGTTAGATCGGAGAATCGGGGCAATAATAATTTGTATTAAAATTCTACACTACAAGATGTCATATCAAATTAGTGAGGACTTACCTCAAACATGGGTACCCTAGTTAGATCCCTGCTTCATTTGGTTACCATGGCAGAGTTTTTTCCTTAGGACAGGGAGTCCCTTATAGCTAATACCTGACTTTATGTTGAGCCTCATTTCTCACTCCTAAACATCTTTGCCTTACACTTGGAGGACTCCAATGAGTTTAATTTAGCTCTTTTCCAACTTCGTCTTCAAAAAGTGAAAGTATTATTGAGTGAACTTGTCTCTTTCACATTCATTAATTTGGATTTGAAAGGTACATCTATTTGGCTACAAGTTTATCCATTTTTTACACCAAGTAGACTGAATGTCATGAAAAATGTTTTTGGCGTTAAGTTGTGATTGCATCTCATGCTCTTGCTTGTAGTATTGAATTACTATATTTGGTTCTCGCTTTGTGTTATAAACCATTTGCCTCGACATTTTTGCATCCTCAACCAAGAATATTTGTGTTTATATCCTTCACAATTTGACACCCTATACCTAGGAGGAACATTCCTCAGTGTCCATCTCACGCATGCATCTCCAATAGATGGATTATTAGTGTTAGATCCTCTATTCACACTTGTAGAATGTACTCGATGTCTTGATACCTACTTTCATTATTGATAGGTTGTACGTGCATTTGTTAGCGGTCATACCCCTCTAGCGACCGGTTATCAAGCGATGTCTCATTGTGTTCGACCTCAACTCCTTTATTCACAGCATGATGTAGACTTACCTTTGGCGGATCGTGTAGAGACTTGAAGACATAAGTATGTAGTCGCAACTTTCTTTGAGAGTTGTTGCTTCCTTTTCATTGGACCCGATTACCTATATGACTTGTTGATCATGGAGTCCGGTTAGCCTCATTGTATTTAGATATCTTCATATTGATTTTTGAGGCTGGTTTTACTGGGCCTTGCCGTGACTATGAAGCCTTTGGCATGTAACCGCATTTGTATTTTCCTATTGATGGACTCGGACCCAGGTTGTTTGAGGTATATTTTTCACATGGATCTACGGTGTAATTCTATTGGCATCCATGTATGCAAAGTCGGTGGAGAATGTAATGAGCAACTAGTTCTTCGAGTTGGTTCCCCATCAATCCACTTACGGGTTGTTTATAATGTATTTGGTCCATCACAGATACTCCTCTAAACTCACACATTGTTAAAGGGGCATCTTTATAGCGAATTTGTCTAACCCTATGCAATCTTACACTTAGAAGGCCTTTTCCATTTCCTATGTAGACTTATCATCCATGTTTGTAAATTTCAAAGCTAAAAATACATATTTTTTCCACATATGCGCACCTTGCATACTATACAACATGCATATATCACGGGTTGCACCACTGACACGCATACATTGGGATTTGTGCCCAAAAATGAAAATTGGTGTCAAGTTTCCATGTGGCCCGGTGAGGAGATCTATGATCATTTACTCTGGAGAAATTATTTACTTCGCTATTGAGTTTGCATCCTTTTGTACTTTAAATTAGAACACAATGTTCAGACCCCAAACTCTTCCCTTATTGTTAATAGAAATACTATTTTCTACGTCCATTTGAAATTCAAATATTTGCAAGATATTTGAATTATTATTTCGTGGACATATTTGTCATGTTTATTAATGGATTGTACTATTAGATATTACTAATATCATTTATGATCACCATATGTTTGTTTTGTTTGGTTTGTTGAGGACTGGATTGCAGATATATTGTTTTGGGTCAAGTGTTCAACAGTGTACTTCATGGGCTTATCTCACGGACAAGGTGAGCCTTTGCTCTTTGGTCTTTGCTAGCATATTTGTTTATATAGCATACTTGAGGGATAGGTTGATTTTACTTGATCGTTTTTTAGATACGTTTGTGGTTTGCCCTAGCCATGAGAGATTTTCCACCAGTAACAGGCCGAGGAAAAGGACCAGCCGGGAGCGGAAAAGGGACTGGAAAAAATGTGGGGAGAAAGGGCAAGGAGGGGCTAGGAAAAGGGCATGCGACCCTCGCTCGGAGGCTTAGGCCTCCGAGCACATTAATTTAGAGCTCATGCACCATCGCCATTTTCAATGTATTTTCTTATTTTTATTTTTATTTTAATGTGTTTATGTTACGAACATTTATCCCATCTTGGGATGTAGAGAACCTCTCGTGCAAAACGGACTAAATCCATCTTAACTCAGGATCTATCAAGCGTCGAGAGGGATCAAATCTCTGGAGGTACAAACCTTTTTAAGAGTTACAAAACTTGAAAAACAAAGGTTTGCACCTCTACGATCCCTCTCGATGCTGATGATCTGGATTAAAGATGGATCAAAGCTGAAAAGAAGGGTTAAAGGGTTTGCACCTCGATGTATCCCTCTCGACCCCTTGTATATCTAGACTTAAGATGGATCTAGGTTGGTTGTTATTCATTCAAAGAGATCCATATATATATATATATATATATATAGCAATTGTTATTATTTTATATTATTATTTTAGTATTTAATATTACATCCAAAGTCTCTTCCATACTAAGAATGTAAAGCGTCTCAACCAGCACTTTAGGTCAAAACTTGAGAAAATGTTTAAGGTTTGCACCTCTAGAGATTTGATCCTTATGAGCCCTAGATAGATCCCCGAACTTAAGATGGATCTGGGTTGGTTGTAGTTGTTCAAAGTCTCTCTATATATATACATATCAATATAAATTGTTATTATATTACATCAACATCTCTTCCATACTAAGTGTTATATTACATCAACATCTCTTCCATACTAAAATGTAAAGCATCTCTCAACCCAATATTATAATAGAAATCATAATTGAAAATAACTATAATTTAAAAATATTATTAAGTAAAAACCCCTTTCCCCAATTATTTTGCTTTTATATTTCAACCCACATTCCATTTTATGGAGGTCATGAATTTAGGTAAGATGCATGCGTTGCATTTGATTTTATTGTTATTCAAGAAATGTTACTGGATTTTCTTACTTATTTACAAGACCAGTCCAGCAGGGCATGTATCCTTCTAATATGTGGTGCTTTGTTTGTTTTTAAATGTTGGTTATGAGATGTTTTTGAAATTGTTCCTCATTCTATCCAACTTTGATAAGTCATTGGGTTGACCACGTTCTCACGATTTCAAAGTTTGTTCTCATTTTATGGGATATTCTGCAACTCCAAACCCAACACCATAAAAAATCGCTCCGCTGACCTAGTTCTCACAATTCCAATGTTCCACAGTTCTACCATTGAAAACAATGTTGAAATGAACTCTCCATCTACTTTAGATTCTGGTGATAATGTTGAAATGAACTCTCCATCCACTGTGGATTCTGGTGATAATTGAACCTCTCTTCACTCGGCTGACCAAGTTCTTGCAAGTCCAAAGTTCTACAGTGCTACCATTAAAAGCAAAGCTGAATGAACTCTCCATCCACTATGGATCTGGTGATAATTTGAGTATCTCTTCGGTTGCAAGCAAACTCGTGGATTGTTTTCCAAGGAACTTTGCTTTGGTTGGAAGGCATCTTTAAAGAGTCGAAGGACCAAGATACTGGTGACAGCCTTAGGCCCATTTAGATTCATGGCGTGTCATCTTGTTCGTCTTGTCCCAAGTCAAGTCTTCCTATATTCTGGGGAATTTTACTTGGATTTTGTGAACATACAGGTAAAGAAGAAAGGAAGCACGCTTTTATCGACAAGGCTGAGAACTAGCTTTCACTTTCCCAGTCGATAATGGACAACAGAGACCATGTGCGAGAGAGTTACGTAACATCTATCAAGGACCAATTTGGACCCTGAGGTATTGAAGAAGGAAGGAATAATGCGGTCGTTGACAAGCAAGACTTGCTGAGATCTTTGAAAGGGCCCGAGCGTGCAATCACTAAGGCTACAGCATTTATTACTTCCCCAATATTCGGTATATTTCCATGACAAGTTGCAGGTACGCCCGGAAAGCAAGAGGAATATGTATTTTTGTGTTTGGATATATATATACATATATATAGCGCCAAACGGGTCACTTTGAATGATAGAACCCGCAACTTGCAAGCTTAGGGCAGGGGCGGGGGTCCCGTTTCTGACAGTGAGTGGATAGCGCCAAACGGGTCACTTTGAATGATAGAACCCGCAACTTGCAAGCTTAGGGCAGGGGCAGGGGTCCCGTTTCTGACAGTGAGTGGCATTTGATGAGATGCTCTTCTTGTTACTCCTGATTACGCTTCGAATTGTACGTACCATAGCGCACATGTCAAAGGAGTAAGTTAAGCATTTTAAAATAAATGAGTGCGAATATGGTCAGATTTTTAAGGATAGTTTGAATTTTACATGGATCAAAGTTTCATGTATTTCAGAATCTTATTTCAGAAATTTTACTTTATTTTAAATCAATCTGAATGCTTAGAAAATCGATCAGACTTCTAATGCGTCGCGAAAAAACAAACCAAAAAAAGGAAGATTGCTCCTAATTAGCCCACTCCCATATCAAATATGGGGGGCGACGATAGCCACGCATGAAAAATCTATCACAAATGACATTTTATCAAACGTGGAAAATCTGTCTTCTGTCGTACTGTTTGGCGTGCATGAACTGTTACCTTCAGGCTTCATCTCATAATCATTATCACAGCTATAATAGTGCGTGCAGGGAAGCTTTCAAGCCCGGTTTTGAATTAATGGTAAATTGTCAAACGTATTGAATGTCGTCGGCGTGAGTGATGATGGGAACGACAAAGCTACGTGGGCACTGGGCATGAGAAAGTCATTAAAACTATCACCGACTTCCCATTAATAGTAATGTTTCCGGCCGATGATAGATATAGCTTACCAGAGAAATACTGCACAGATCAGCAATGAAGTCGACTTAAAATATTGATGTCAGCCATACTACTACATTAACCTTACATTGTTGATACACCCTACCAGGCCGCTGTACTGTACTCAGCGAGGAAATCCTCTGACGTGACTGTACGTCCCCTATTGTTTCAAGGGAGGATAAATTTATCCAATTGCAGTGTTTGCTCTTTTTTGGTACGCATCTATCACATTGAATGAGTCATCTTCAATCCCCATTTTATTGGCGATCAATAATCAGCTAATCAGCCTGATGTGCAGGTTTTAATGCTTGGGTGGTTGATATATATATCATCAGATTGTTGTTTTGGTATATATATTGGGATGGTATATATATTTTTGAATTGTTTTGGTATATAAATTAAGATATATCCGATGGTGTATATACCACCTGCTACAGTATTAAAGCCATATAAACTAAAATATATCCGATGGTGTATATACCACCTGCTGCAGTATTAAAGCCTGTTCAGCAGGCTGGTTATTAATAACCCATTTTATTGATATTTCATATTTTCACTTCTGAGTGAAACAATTATTGTCACATTTCCCATTTTCTTGGAATTTCATATTTTCATTTTTGAAAGAAACAATTATTATCACATCTTTATGAAAGAAATAATTACTATCACATCTTTCTTAATAAGAATAAGAAGCTGGGGCCAACAATATCCAACCTACTAATCAGCATTAAATGTTGTGGCAAGTAACTTATAAACATCTAAAAGCAATTCAAATTCTACAGTCACCAATCCACCTACGACATATCCAGTCTGCTACATAATATCAAATGCTACAACAAGTGGATTATAAACACAGTTCGATCCCAAAGCAATTCAGATCCAAGCTTGCACCATCTTCTCAATTGCAATCGTGATCGAAATGGGAATTTATCTTGAATGAAGAGACTTAAAAAATAGTGGTAGTTAAGATTGTCAAGCCAGGTTGACTATTAAACAATGTGAATGTAAGTAGCAATAACGTAGAAGAGACTTAAAAATAGTGCTAGTTAAGATTGTCAAGCGAGGTTGACTATTAAATCCTTAATTTTTTCCATTATTGTGTACCATTTCAAACTTATTGTCACTAATGACAGTGCTATTAAATCCTTTATTTTTTCCATTATTGTGTACCATTTCACACTTATTGTCAATAATGACAGTGCTTCCTGATTCAAGATCAATTAGGAGAAATAGCATTAATAAAAACAATTCAATAATATCCAAGTTATCTCCTCGAGGGAGGATGGGTTCCTTGGCAAAACTCTTACAAATACAACCAATTCAATAAGATCAAAGTTATCTCCTCGAGGGAATATGGGCTCCTGGGCAAAACACTCTTACAAATACAACCAATTCAATAATATCAAAGTTATCTCCTCTAGGGAAGATG
>SNQJ01S0179417.1:9130-19537 GCA_010110895.2 Picea sitchensis | reverse complement strand
AATGCTTCCAAATTAAGACCGACCATCAAAGCCTCAAGTACTTTCTAGAACAATGCATTTCCTCCCAGGAGCAACAAAAATGGGTGACTAAGCTCTTTGGATATGATTATGAGATCATTTACAAGAAGGGAAAAGACAATGTCATGGTGGATGCACTGTCCCTGAAATATGAAGACGAAGGATCCCTTTTTTCTCTTTCCTTCATTGTACTCGATTGGCTCCAAGTTGTGCGCCAAGAATGGCTTCAAGATCCCAAAAGTTTGCATCTGATCCAACAATTGTAGACCAAGGCTCAGGCTCCCCCAGAGTACTCCTGTCTCTAGGATGAGCTTCGATACAAAGGCCGCTTGTATTTAAGTAAACAATCCAAGCTTAAATCCACGGTACTTTCTGAGCTTCATGCTACACCCACAGCGGGGCACTCAGGGTTCACCAAAACATATGATAGGGTCAAACATTATTTTTTCTGGGATGGTATGAAATAGGACATCCATAAGTTTGTCGCTAAATGTGAGGTGTGTCAATGCAACAAGGGAGAAACGGTCAAATCTTCAGGCACACTCCAACCGCTTTTGATTCCCCCTGTTATTTGGAAGAATATCTCTATGGACTTTATTACAGGCTTACCCAAATCAGAGAATAAATTAGTCATAATGGTGGTGGTGGCTCGCCTTTCCAAGTATGCTCATTTTTGCACTCTTCACCACCCATTTACTGCATCCATGGTGGCTCAAATTTTCATGCACCAGGTCTTGAAGATTCATGGCATGCCACACTCTATTGTTTTCGATCGTGATCCAACGTTCACAAGCAAGTTTTGGCAAGAATTGTTTAAGCTACAAGGCACGCAATTGCATCTAAGCTCATCTTATCATCCCTAGATGGATGGTCAAACGAAAGTTGTCAACAAGTGTTTGGAAGCATATCTGACGTGCTTTTCCTCTGAAAAACAACACCAGTGGGCTCAATGGTTACCCCTAGCCGAATGGTGGTACAACACTACATACCATACAGCCACTCGCATGACTCCTTTTGAAGTGGTATATGGAGAGAAGCCACCTTCAGTTCTCTCATACTTACTGGGTACCTCGAAGGTCCAGGCGGTTGACCAAACACTTGCAGTCTGAGAGGATATTCTTTGTACCCTTAAAGAAAACTTGATCATGGCACAGAATCGCATGAATTAGCAAGCAGATCAAGGTCGCTCTGAACGTCAATTTGCAGAAGGGGATTAGATGTTTCTGCGACTGCAACCATATAAGAAAACTTCCCTCAAGGATGAGCATTTTCAGAAGCTAGCGCCCAAATTTTATGGTCCTTACACAGTTCTCAAGCGTGTGGGACAAGTCGCATATCAGTTAGCTCTACCCAGTCATTCGAAGCTACATCCTATTTTTCATGTTTCATGCTTGAAGAAGGTGATTGGAACCAGGTGCTGAATTCAAACCAACCTTCCAGAGTTAGCTGAAGAAGGATCCATTTGGCTACAGCCAGAAGCAGTTTTGGACTAGCGTGAGCATCGCCTACGTCAAAAAACCATCAAGGAAGTGCTAGTACAGTGGAAAGATATGACTCCAGTAGATGCCACTTGGAAACCAGCTACCATTCTGCAGCAGTTTCCACATCTCAAGCCTTGAGGACAAGGTCATTTTTAAGGGGGTGGACATGTTAAGGTCCTAACCTGCACATAGGTAGATCAATGTATTCAGATGTAATAAAGGTTAATATTAATAAGGCCTTTCAATAAAATAGAATAAGGCGGATGTAAGAAGACTTAATAGAAGCTTCCGCTTCTAGAAGGATCTTTGTCTAGATGCTTCTCTTAATAGACATATTTAGTATAAATAAGGGTCGAGGGTATGAAAAACCTAGCTGAGAGATTATTGTAACAGAGCACTTCTCGACTAGAGGTTGCCCCCTTGAAGAGGCCTATGAACATTTCTTTCTGAATCAAAGTGCTATTTCAATTGTTGTTCTCATATTATTTCTGTGTTTTTGTGGAGATTATGCTGGTTATATTACTGTTATTCTGCAATTTCTAGAATTTTATTTATGTTTTGCATATTTGTTATATTTGGTATCTTACACAATCAAAGAAAGGGAAACTAGACTAACTAGGAAACAATCTGTTTCCCCAATACAGTCACCAATTTTGTTATTGGATAAATCAGTAGGTGCGGACACTAACTAATCTCCCTAGATCCACCTAGATCTAGAACAAAACACACAAAAACATGATGCTTTCCTTAAGTTTTAAATATTGAATTTACTAACTAAAGAGGGATAGGTGACATACCATTTAAACATCGCTTCCTCTCACCATTTCCATCCTAGCTCCATTCCAACACTCATACAATGATGATCCTTCAAAAGAACACAACCAACCAAAGTGATAGTAATAGCATGAACTCAATATAAACCTATGTATGTGATCAAGGAATCATACAATAAATGACAACAAGATTTATAGGAAAGAATCATATTATTGTATCATATTAAATGTGAAAGAGAGATTACAACCATGGCCTTGATGTCATAAGGTCTCTTCCAACTGTCCTTCGTTCCCCACACACTTCCAATCCAAGAATTCTGAGAGAATAGATCTAATAATATTCACAATCTATCTTGAAAAAATGGCTCATCTAGCCAAGCTCCAAACTCCAAAGCTTAACCTTTTCCATGAGAACTCCTTTTATGAGTTGAAGAGGATAAGGTGAGTAAGTTAGGATGATCCCACCAAATCATGAAAGAGAGTAAGATCCAAACCATTCGGATGCCACCTCACCATGGAAGTTTCTCCTTCTAGAAGCATTGAGAAGATGCTCGTTTTTCCCACGTATGAGCATTCTCGCACCCTGCTTATAGAGCAACCTACAAACCTCTCACAACCCAGCTACGGTGCAGCTTGTGAGAATCAGGCATTCTCGCACCCTGCCTATATAGAAACCTGCGAACATCCTCTTTAATAGGGTTTTTACAAAGGAGAATGCAACTTATTTTCTTAGGAAAAGTTCTTCTCTCTTCTTTCTTTAGGAACTCAAGCCACTGACCCCTCTGAAGGCAATAGATAGGTTTACATCATTAACGGTCATAGGGATGACAAAAATAATGTGTAACACCCTGTTCCAGTACTAAACCCTCGATCCTTTGTTCTATTTCCTCATACACTTTAAGAATTGTTTTAAGCCAACATGGGGGTTGATAGACACAAACCTATGTTCCAATTATACAGGGAGACACAGGGATACCAAGCTTGCAGGGAGAAACTTGAACAGGTCGGTTGGGTTCCATTTTTGGAAAAATTTAAAGGCTATCATGAGGGAGTATCTCTTTCTTTTTCTCAGACATATGACAGAGAGAGTGTTTAGTTTGGGGAGATGAAATTAAAAATATCGGAGGCCAGCATAGTAGAATCTACAAGCTTACCTCCCTCCGGAGAGAAATATTTTAAGGGGTTGATCGTCGACATGAAGCTTTGTCAGAAGTTTCTAAGGTCGGAACATCAGGACCCCGATTGGACCAAAGGCATTCCTTGAAGCCGAATTAAGGAAGAGTATTGGATGATGCTTATTAGTCTGCATATATTTCTCACTTGCGAAGGGAGGTATGTCGTGACCTTCCTATACCATTTAAAAATTTTGTCACATTTTGAAGGAGGGCCACAAATTGATTTTCCCCACTTCCTATGTATGAGTCTAAATAAAATGGTGAGAGGAGTCAAATCATCATCTAAGACACCCGAAACTAGTATCCATCACCATGGCCTAATGAAATTATTGGTTTCCCATGCCTTGAGAAAAAAAGGGAGTAGCTAGAAACAACTCCTTCAACACAATTTTTCTCAAGAAGGAGTATCTAAATCCATAGAAGAACATGAAACAGAGGCATGTAGTGAGGGGTCCAGTAGAAAGACAAAGAAAAACAAAAGTAATAATTTAGGGGAAGAAGAAGTTGATGTTATACCTAGTTCATCCCAGCCTATTGATAAGTTTGACAAAGATAAGTCTGTTATAGAAGAGCCTACTGCATCCAAGAAAAAGAGGACCTCCCAATCTCAGGAAACAAGCCCAGCCCTGATTCCAAAAACTAAAAGGCAACAAAGAAAGGACTCTGGGCAAGGGGAACACTTAGATAGTGCTCCTGAGGAAACCATTGAATTATCACCAGAGCCAGTTAGCAAGTTAGAAAAGGCCCATGAACTAAACATTTAGAGAAGGAAAAAGTGTCAAAATAAGAATGTGCTAGAAGAACAAATCCTAGAGGAGACCACTGCATCCAGGAAGGAGAATCCTGCCCAATATAAGGAACCAAGTCCAGCCTCGATCCCTAAAAATCAACTGCCATGAAGTGAGAGGTGAAAAAGGAAGAAAACAGGTCAAAAGGAAGTTCTGAATGATGCCCCCGAGGCAACTATTGAGTTCCCTCAAGAATCGGTTCATGAGTTGGAGAAGACCCCTGAAGCAGCTATTGTGTTTCCTCAAGAGTCAATTAGTGAGTTGGAGAAGACTCATGAGGTGAGAAGTGAAAGTAAGGGGAATCTTAAAATGAGGAAGGTACAAAAGAAGCATATACTAGAGCCTACACCTCAATCCTCCAGAGTGGAAACGCGGGATGTTCATCAAGAACAAAATCCAGAACCTACACTTCGGTCCTCTAAAGTGAAAACCAAATATGTACATGAGAAACAGGTCCCCATGCCTATATTTGTTACTAAAATAAAGAGGAAGTTGTTTGAAGAAAATTCCTCCCCTGTCCGCAAAACTGAGGAAGCCTCACTTCCTGTATGAAGAGCTACAAGGAGCATGGCTAAACAGATAATAGTTCCACATGTTCCTTCTCTTCCAGAGGATCCTATTGACATTCTGACTTCTTGAGAGAAATAAAGTGGCTATGGAGCAACAATTAGTGAGATCAAGGGGTTAGTAATAGAAACCTTGAGAGGTTTAAGAAAGGAAAAGGAAGACTGAAGGGAGGTAATTGAACAAACAACCATGTCTGATCATGTCAGTTTCCTGAGAGAACAACAGTTGGTAGTGAATCTTGGGAAACTGACAAAATAGAATGAGAAGTTGAAACAAGAGGTTACAAAGTATCAAGTTTTGGATAGGCACATTAAGGCAAAGAATGCACAACTGAAAGAATATAACCTAAAGTTACAGGATGCACAAGAAGAAGTCTCTTCTAAACTCAACAAAGTTCTACATTTGATCCAATACATCAGGTTGATTAAGAAGGAGCTTTGGAGCGAGGCTTCTGGTTTCAACATTCTACAACAAGATAAATGATGTTCAGACAGGATGGAAGACAATTCAGTTTTTCAAAATTTTGAGTATCAGTTTTGAAATTTTTCCATGAGGACATGCAATGTCTTAAGCATGGGGGAAATGTTGAGTCTCCATTTTTACACCTCTATTACCCTATATTATTCTCTATCTGAGTCAATTTTACCTCTGACATGTGTATATGTTGTCTATTTCCTCCACAAACCTACCTTGTGACCTTATCCATATTCATAAATAGGTAACCCATGTTAAAACATGATTTGTTTGATTTCTTGATTAAATTGGGATTAAATGGTTGATTGTTTATGGTCCTAATTACTTTGATTATTATTAAGCAGCTTCATGACAAGGCATCACCTCATTCGGTACTTCCACTAGTCTGGTACTGCAACAACCAACTAATCCATTCTGGTACTCCGGTACTTCCACTGGTCTGCAATCGCAATCAACTAACTAATCCATTCTCGGTAATTCACCGATCCTGTAATTAACATCAGGCTGATTTTACACCGTGCCATTTTATGCTGATCTAGTGCCACCTTCATTGATCCTACCAACCTCAAAGTCGTATTCGGACATTCACCGTTGTGTTAATCCGGTACCCATATCTATTATTTTGTTATTCCAATACTAAACCCCTGTCTACATGATTAACATTTTGAACAAGTATGTTGGTGGTGATTCCAAGAAATTAGTTGGATGGAAGTATCCCTAGATAGTTCAAAGATCAAGGATAGAATTCATCACTCATACCAGGACATGAGGATAATTCATCTCTTTGAGATAATGTGATATGATTCACTAAATGTAAATGTTTTGTAAAATATTTGATAATTGTCCCTGACCTTGATTATAACGGATAACCTTCTTTAAAAGGGATGTTGTGTAGATGATAGATAGTAAGTCTAGAATGATATACATTGTTATGCATCATGGAAAGAAATATTGAATTACTTCTATTCAATCAATCAATTGAAAGAATGCAAATGCTAGTTTGTGCAATTCATGGATGTGAGTAAAGTGTTTAGTCTATAATTTATTTAGAGGTACCTTGTTGTTCGGCAAGGGCCCACTACCCCAAACTATGTGTTTCCTGTGATAAGGTTCTATGTGGACATAATTTAATTTTGTGAGTGTGCAAATATAATAGCTCTATGTTGCAAATGATTTTAAGTATATGAACTTTCCAAAGTAAAATACATATTTCTAAATAGATTTGATTTAGGATCAGTGTGAATGAACAATGTATACATCAGCATAAGTAGATAATTCTATTTCATTTCTGCATAATGATATTTAGTTAAAAAAAGTTGGATAGATGTTTGGGATTGTTAAATAAGCAATTGTTATTGTTTCTAATTTATGATTGTGTTGTTCTCAGTAGGTACATGGATAATAAGACTTCATCTCTCACCTTCATGCTCCATGTAATGAAGTCTTTCAATCATATTGACTATCTCTTATATTGAATAGGGTTTGATTGGAATTGATTAGGGTATGATTGGTGTCTTTCCAAGAGTAATTGGAGTAAATTGTTAATTGCTATTCAATTGCTACATGAACCAAGGTCTCAATTCATCTCTTCATTTCATGATCCTATAATGAATAGACTTGTTATCTAAGCAAGAACATTTTCAATTGAATGTTTGTTTGAGAGTTTTACTATAATATTTACCTTCTAAATTTTAAGTTGTGTGAAGCATTTAGATATTCCAAAAAGAGAGTATTATGTTATTAATTATTTCCTAACTGAGATAGATACAACAGACATAGATAGGTTACCTGTTTTCGACACATATAGTGTAACAACTCTTTTGATTACGAATCCTGGATTGACATATAAATGAGTGAAATATACTAAGCATATATATACACCAACATGACCTGTTGGGATCTCCCTTCTAGTGGTTATATTGTTTCATGTTGCTGAAGGAACCTGCTCTAATACCAATTGTTGGAATGTTGGTAGTATTGAGAGGGGGGTGAATCAGTACATTAGTTCATATCATAGATACTTATCATAATCAATATATTACAGATATTATGGAAGTGAAAAACCTTGAAGGTATTTTATAGATAAATATCAATATAATTCTTTGTGAGGACACCAATCCCCTATAATCACCAACCTACACACCAAGCACCAACCTATAGACAGGAACCAACCTGTACATAAAAGAGGACACCAATCCTCTCTAGGAACCAACCTACACACTAGGCACAAACCTGTAAATAAAAGAGCACACCAATCCTCTGTACGAACCAACCTACACATCAAGCACCAACCTAGATGAATTCAAATTCTATTGGAAATAGTTATGTATAAAATTGACCCTACGCCATAGCAAATTGCTTCACAAAATACTCAGTCTTTTTCTCCTTGAGGTTCATGAGATATGAATTCTCCTCATATTCCTTGGTATTTCAGATCCACTTCCTTCCCACTTCGCTTCTATCTTAGATTTATTAGGGAGTTTCTATTTATAGAGATTACTTCCTTTATGCATGTACGTATCAAGTATGGTGATCTCCAGGTCCATTGATTCTTTGAATCAGGACACAAAACCCTCCATGAAATATGGTCCCTATTCCTTCTGTTTCACTTAATTTGGTTAGTTGGTCCTCGACACTCAACAATCATCTGATAATTTCAATGTTTAATATTATCCAACAATATGCGACCACATTCATCGAGACAATCAAGGTTCCCATGGGTTCTCAATACTCATCCACCGTTCAATCAGGGTTTCCATTCAATATTTATCGTCGATCTATGATCCAATTCATCAAGACCACGGTAAGTCTAAAACACTCAGCGTTATCTTAGTTGTTGGATCATTGATCAATGATTTTCATTGGTTCTTAGAGTTCTTAATCTCTGAGTGTCTCGATACCTGCAGCTTACGGCTCTCCAAACACACAACTATGTATGCATGCACACCTCTTTTTGGGTTATGAAAGACTAAACAACCTCCATGGTTGATCTGTTGTAATCAACGATCATGATTTAGTCTTCCTTGTACTGCACCAGGTCTCGTCGATCAACTTGCATGTTTTTCCTTTACACTTGTGGATACAACTTCCACATGTTTGTTTCGCATTCACCAATGCCACATGTCCTAGTTTATGTCAGCTACCACATGTCTCTTCCCAACTACCACAAAATATTATTCGATTCCTTGAATTTGGAGTGGTGGAACTTTCTTGGTTCTCTTAACATTGAATGAACAATATCGAAGAGAAATATTCTTCGATGTTCTTCCATCAGATTATTATAACAAACTCCAAAAACTGGACTCTGAAATGCTAACCCGAAATGACCTTGTTGCTCAGAAGACTTGCATGTGTATCTGACATAGTAATGTTGACGTGGCTACTGATGTCATCACTAACTTTGACCCTTCTTCGTACACTTCATTGAATTGGCACTTTTTCACATGCCCACTTTTACTTCATCAATCAACTTCCATGTATCCCTTTTAGAGTCGTTGATATGATTCACTCTGAATAGATCTCAACCATTGATCTCTCCTCTATTTTCATACTAATCAAAGCTAAGAGGAATATTATTTGATACCCTCTATCGATGTTGTGTGACTTTCCCATTCTTCTGGATTCTAAGTGATACAGTGTCTAAGGGAATATTCTCTTTGATTCTCTTGCTTCGGAGTGTTGAAACAAACTCTAGAAGTTGAACTTTGAATATGACACTCCAAAGGATTTTTACTTATTGACATGCGTGTTCTCTATATATATCATTCTGGATCACTCCAAATTAATCTCGACCATCCGTCGCTCTGCCTTTTTCAAAACACTTTTCTTTGTTATATACTTTCTCCTCTAATTCCACTGCTCCGAAAGGTCTTCATTGTTTCTTCAGACTCCAAACTTATGTTAATTTATATCCTTCAATATGGATGTGACCCACTTCATATATAATATTTTCCATCCAATATTAATAAATGGTTAGGACTTAACAAATAGTTGAATGAACAGTCAAGGTTTCCTTAGCTCTCTGATTTGATCCGACGATCTTCATCTTCGATAAATAACTCCAATCACTCGTTGTCACGTGTATTATTTAGGATCATGGATCTAAATCGCTCAAGGTATATCTACACCATTAATCACACTACCTTAATGGGATTATCCTTTATTTTTGTCCTCTGATACTTCATCGCACTATTCTCCTTCACCATTGATCTGTCTTTTTCGATCAATATCAGTCATTGATCAGAATTCCCTGTCGAAGTATCCTCCCTGTTGTATATGTTGATATTCTAACTGTCATGTAGTCTTGATCTATCTCAAGTATGGTTCAGGTTCAATCCTTGGACTTGTCATCTCAGTATGCCTATCATCATCTATTTTATTAATTGAATCCATAACGGTCTTCCTTTGACATCAATGACAACAAAGTTTCCAACATTGCGTTGACAAGTATCACATTCAACCACAAAAGTGCAAATGTCTTGTTTCATGCCTTCCCAGAAAAAAGAACGTTTAACCCATTCATAGGTTTTGTGAAAGCCTGGATGCCCAGTTGTTGGTGAAGTATGAAGTTCAGAGAGCACATTGGATTTAAGGTGAGACTATTTTCTTAAATACATGCAACCTTTATAGTGAAGCTCCTCATTATGCCAAGAGTATTCTGGAGAGGCCTAAGAATTTTGTTGCAAATGTTGGATCAGGCAAGAAATTTTTGGATCTTGAAACCACTCCTAGTGAGAAACTTGTAACCAATCTGTGACAATGAAAGAGAGGGAAAAGAGGGACCCATCTTCTTCATATTTCCTTGAAAGAGAATTAAAAACCACCATTTTCTTTTCCCTTCTTGTAAATTGTCTCATAATCATAACCGAACATCTTGGTCACCCATTTCTATTTCTTGGAAAATGAAATTCTATGTTCCAAAAGATACTTGAGGCTACGATGATCAATCTTAATTTGGAAGCGTTGCCTCAAAAAATAAGGATAGTAAAGATCCACTGCATGTAGAATATCCAACATTTCCTTTTCATGAGTGGATTTTCCCAAATGTTGCTCCAAGATCTATTTATTAGGGAAAGTAAAAGGTTTGCCTTCTTTCATGAGGACTACCCCAATTCATTTCTCTGAAGCATCA
>SNQJ01S0179416.1:1610-19537 GCA_010110895.2 Picea sitchensis | reverse complement strand
TCCATAGGCCATATCTTAACATTTGACTCAAATAAACCTTGACCCTAAAATATTTTTCAACAGTAAAGATAAATAGGAATACTATAGACTCATCGAGGTAATACGAAATGTATGAGTAAAAGAAAGAAATTTGTTTTAAGAAAGAAGTCCTTCAAATCATAGATAATCCTTCCAAACCTGTTTATAACTGTAAGATTCGAATAATATAGAGATTTAAAGGAAAACTGAAACGATGACCTTAATGACCAAGTGCCAGTCTGAGATACATCCGAACAGTGAAACGTTTTGATTAATACAATAGCCATTACAATGTTCATTTAAACCGGAAAGTAATTCCCGTATGAAACCTTTGAATTATCATTACTCATGACTGTGGAACCTAAACTTAAGATTACAGATGGCGCCTTTATCGAACGTCCACAGACCAAAATTTGTAATCATATTTTCTAGGTCTTCTAAGTAGTTAACAGAAAAAGGAACTCGAATAACTTTATATCAAAGATGAAGAGGAAGCTCTGGAGACCTTGCATGTACACAGGACTGAAGAGTTATCAATTCCGAGAAGCAATAAATTATTTACAGGAAGCTAGAGAACACCAACAAAAGTTATAATTATTATTAATGGAATGTACCAGAGAATACTTAACTTCCGCATTGGTGGTCGCACCCTTTTCTTTCCTTTTCGCTTGCCTCCTGAGTGGTTATCCAGGCCATGGGAGAAGCACACAACAAGTCTCTGATGGGTCCTCGCATCAACAAAGCCCACCATTAGTGATTATACCAGTACCTTGAATGAGAACAAATTATAATAGAACAAAAGTACAGTTACAGTAAAAAACAAATTTAAACATAGTAAATGATGACATTGACTTCCTTAACACACAGACAGGTATAAATCGAGTTGTGATGAAGATAGGTTTCGAACCAAGATCTTACCCCAACGTTGGAATCTAAAACCCTCCCCAAATTCAAGACCATAGAAAGTAATGTGAACAAGTAGTCATCACAGGGCATGTCAAGATCAGACCCCTACAAGGTTTCCTTGCAACAGTTAGCGTCACCAATACAAGAAAATTGTTGGGCAAACTTTTATTTGATGGAAGCAATACCCTTATAAGATTACTCATAGAACCTTATCTTTCAAAAGACATATGTCGTAAGCATTGTTCTAGGAATTGGGCGTGAATATCTTAAGTAGTAATGGATTTTCTTTACCAAATAAGTAATGGCTACAAGCTCCATTGAAAAGACGAGCTAAGGGACCGAACGAAATGCTGAACGAAAGGACTCAACCTTTGCAAAGGAAAGGTTGGGAACAAAGGAGTTGTCACACACAGGGTACCCTAACCCCTTTTCACACAAAAACTCGCATGTATTCGACCCTGGTCTTGTCCTGTAACCACCGGGTAAGAACGTGAAGTAGTGTAACCTCGGGCATTCCAAAAACCCTAAACTATTTTACCAGGAGGCTAAACCAACAAGTCTATGAGCTTTGAGAGCAAGGATCCAGAGTTTCGAAATTCTCGGTATACCGAAAGGAAATACATGAAACCTCTGTGATAAGAACTGCAAGTAAAAGGCCTTCACCGATTTGAAACACCAGATCTCTACGCCTCTAGTTTTAAGTTACATAACAGGAAAAATAACTTACCAGGAGAATAGGCCAGGTCGATTGGAAGGCTAAAAAATGACCTCTAGTGTACATGTATCCCCTCAACCAAAAGAACCACCCACAGAGCCGAGGTTGTTTCCTCGAGGAGTCACAATGACGAGGAAATAACTAGCCTAGACTCTAAGTGAGGGGTGTATTCCTAGATTAAATGCCGAACGACATTGGACCATGTGCTAGGACCGAGCTGGCATGTTGGGATCAGGGAAGGTCAGGTGGGAGAGCCATCAAGAGTGGTGCATGCAGGACTCCCTATTAAACACAGACACATAGCCTTAATTCTTTTTTGACAGATACATTTCCCTCCATTACCAACCAAGATACAAGATTAATCACAGTCATATCGCGTCTGTCCAGTTATAATTGTTCAGTCACAAAACTAACTCGTTCAGTTAGCTTACCTCCCCTCTTCTCTATCGGTGGAATGACCTTTAGCTACAAGTTAGTTGCATAGGATTTTTGCATGAGATTTGTCTGATTTAAAACCTTAAGTCAGATGACTACAAGTGTTATGAACACGACTGAGCCTTAAGGGAAATCCATTTCAGCAACTCGGACTTTGACAAATTAATACTACTAACCATGACTTAATATGAGTTACACCAACTTTGTAACTCTCAACGTTTACATAGTATGTTGGATATGCTATTATGACAGGGCAATGATATAAAATTGCGTGTGACATGAAGAATCCTTTTGTTTTAAGAAGACTAGGATTCAAATCCTATTAAACATCGTATGCAGGTGAATATAGGTATAAGTATTATTAAGATTTATAAAAGGAAAATATGTGTGGAAAAGGTATTGTAAGCTTTGACGACCCATCATATAAAGTATGATGTTTTGGTTTAACATGGTATTGTCCTCATATAACAGATAGAACGTCAGTCTATAATCAGGGTAAACTTTAATATCTTGTTCTACAATTTTATTAACGAAAAGTTGGAGATTAATGTACCAAAAAGAAAAAAAAGAAAAAAATTATGTCAATTTAGAGGTACATTACACAGTAGCTTCCTATTTCATATGTTCATTCTAACTTCCATTTTGTTTACACATTTTGTTCTGTGTAACTACTTGGTACAACTTATATATTTAGACTCTTCTTACTCAAGGAGTTCCATGAAAACTATAAGGGATATATATTATGTTTTACTTTATTCCAAAAGTATATAAATCAATAGCATACTTCGTCCAGAATTAAAGAGGTGACCTACAAGGATATGTTTGTACACACACACACACACACACACACACACACACACACACACACATATCTGAATCTCAGATTTACTTTGAGATTTCTTTAGTGTTTGCACAGTCTAAGGTCACTTATAATAACTGAATATCTAGATGTATATAAATCGCATAACTGGTAGGGGTTTCTAGCACAATACTTGAAATGAAATTATATTTAACACATATGTACTTCCTAATACATTTCCATAATTCGATTCCATTCCAGTCAAGATACACATAAAATTTTGCTCAATGTCTACAATTAAACTGTAAGGGTTTGTCCCACTTTTTCATTTCATTTCATCATAATTTAATAGAACAAAGCAATTCATTCATATTTAAACAAATGAAATTCTATCAGCCAATAATTCAAATAACATTCGAACAGAGAAGGAGTAGATATAAATATCTGAACAATTTTCGAACAACAAATGGAACAACAAAGTTCCTCCCAACCTTAGAACAGAAAAACCAATTTACTTGTCTCGTTCACCCCCTAGCCTGACCATGAATCCATGAGGGTGAACTCAGAAATCCTCCTCAGCAATAGTCCTTCAATTTTAGTAACTTCTCCTTACCTCACACTCAGAAATCAGTTTGCATAACAACAAGAGATCATTATTTTCCCTAGCATACTAGGTAGCGTCCTGCCTCCTCTCATATGCTATATATCCAAAAGCAATTGTGCCTAGGTCTTTTTCCCCTTGGGAATTTTCGCAGCTTTCCAAATCCCTGATTTTCAGGGGCTGCCAATGGCCAAATACTTGATTTTCCACTTGTAACATTCAGCCTTGAGGTAGTTCCAACATGTTCCTCACTCATGGAGTCATGGTCAACTTATTTTAACATGGTTGTTCCATTTTTCCATCAACAATAAAAATATTTGTTTCTTACAAGTGTCATAGTCAAAGAGTTAGTTTGGTCAAATCAGTTCTTTTCCCAATAGTCATAATCATTATTTACAATTAACTAAATTCGAAATTCAGAATTTCCATAAATGGAATTAATTTTCAAATTTTGAATTTACCAAAAACATAACTAAATTCCTAAGCAATTTCATCCTTAAAATTAATTTATTTTTGGGGATGTTACATCCTTTCCCCCTTCAATGTAACACTATTCTCAGTGTTCATCCCTTTCTTGGAACATGATTGGATGATATTTTTTCAAATCTCCCTCCAACTCCCAAGTGCCCTCCTCAAGACTAAAGTGTTTCTATTGCACTTTTATGTGGGAGACGACTCTATTCCGAAGTGTTATTTCTCTCCTGTCTAGAATGCGCAAAGGTTCCACTTGGAACTCACCTTCTTGTTCCACTTGAACCAAGTTCTAATCGATCATATGAGTAGGGTCATGAACATAATTGTTTAACAGAGAAACATGAAATACATTAGGATTTTTTAGATTGATAGGAAGTGCAAGTTGGTATGCTACGGGTCCAATTAGAGCTAACATCTCGAAAGTGGCCAAAAAACCTAGGTGGCAACTTGGCACAGTTCCCTATCTTTAGCAAATTTCTTCTAGCCTTGACTTTTAAATAGACTTGGTCTCCCACTCGAAATTATAGGTGTCTTCTTTTCAGGTCCGTGTAACTTTTCTATCTGTCCTGCGCCTCTTTTAAGTTCTATCGTACTTTTCTTACTATTCTCTCCATTTCCTAGAGCATCTCTAGTCCCACCATGAATATTTCAACTGGTTTATCCTAGCTAATCGGAGTCGTACACTTTTTTCTGTATAGTACTTCGAAAGGGCTCATTTTAGCCGAAGTTTGGTAAGCATTGTTGTATGCAAATTCCACCAAGTGTAGGTAGTCTTCCCACTTGCTTGGTTTTGTTCGTTCAGTTCACCCATCTGTTTGTGGATAATAACTTGTGCTGAAATTCAAGTTAGTATTTAACCCTGCAAACAATTCTTTCCAAAAAAAAGATGTAAATTTTACGTCTCTATCCGAAATCACCATTTTAGGAATACCATGTAGTCTAAAAATTTCTTTCATGAATATTTCAATGATGTTAATAGATTTAAAAGTAGACTTTACAGGAATAAAGTGTGCATACTTACTAAGTTTATCGATTACCACCATAATTGAATCATTCTATTTTTGAGTTCTAGGCAAACTTGTAATAAAGTCCAGTGATATAGTCTCCCATTTCCATTCTGGCATAGGTAAGGGCTGCAACAGGCCAACTGGATGCTGGTGTTCAGCTTTTACTTGCTGACAATCTTGACACTTAGCTAAGTATTATGCTGTTTCACCCTTCATATTAGGCCAATAAAATAACTTCCTTAGTGATGTTATCGTTTTCTGGTATCCCAGATGAAGAGAATATGGTTTCTTGTGTACTTCGTCCAAAACTGTTAACTTTAATTCTACCAAATTTGGTATGTATATTCTATTTTTAAATTGTAGTAGACCATTTCTATCCAAACCTAGATCTGTTTTGTCTGAATTTTCTGTATTGTTCTGTAATTCTGCCACTGTTTTAGTGTAATTTTTGTCATTATTACCTGCAACCTTTATCCTTTGCTAAAGATCACTTTCCTCCCTGCTAATGTTTATTTCAAACAACCCATGAACTCTTCTTCTTAAGGCATCATCCACCTTGTTTTCTTACCCTAGATATGCCTTACCTCAAAGTCAAATTCGCTCAAGAAGGACAACCATCTTGCTTTCCTTGCACTAAGTTCTGGTTGACTAAACAAAAATTTCACACCATTGTTATCCATCAATAACAGAAATTTGTTGCTCATTATGTAGTTCCGCCACATCTTTAAGGCATGTATTATAACTGCCAACTCTAAGTCATGAGTGACGTAGTTTCATTCATGCTCCTTTAGTTTTTGGGACTCATAAAAAATCATGTGTCCTTATTGAGTAAGGAAACCACCTAGTCCTTCTTTACTGTGAAGTCTTTGTCTGGATCTGCTACCTTTAAAATGGGCATAGTCGTTAACAATTCCTTTAACTTATTAAAACTATCTTGACATTTCTGTGACTAGTTAAACTTAGTTCCCTTCTTTTGTAATGATGTGATAGGGTATGCAATCTTGGAAAACCCCTTGATAAATCTGTGGTAATATCCGATGATTCCCATGAATTATCGGATGTCCGCTACATCCTTCGGAATAGACCATTCCATGATGGCTCTTATTTTCTCAGGATCGACTGCAATACCTTCCTCAGATATTGCATGTCCTAGGTATTATATTTTCTTTTGATAAAAGTCACATTTATTGAATTTGGCATACAGTTTGTGTTTTCTCAAAGTTTGCAGAACTATCCTTAGGTGCTCTTTGTGTTCTTCTTCTGTTTTAGAATACACTAGGATATCGTCAATAAATACCAAAACAAACTTTCCCAAGTACTGACTGAAAATACTATTCGTTAAACACATAAATGTGGTTGGCGCGTTAGTGAGTCCAAATGGTATAACAACAAATTCGCAGTGTCCATATCTCATTTTGAATGTTGTTTTACTTATGTCCTCATCTTTTATTCTAACGTGTTGATAACCAGATCTTAAATCCAATTTAGAAAAAATCTTTGCCCCACCTACTTGATCAAACCGATCATTGATCCTATGTAAGGGGTACTTGTTCTTAATAGTCATTTTGTTTAATTGTTTGTAATCAATGCATAATATCAGAGTTCTATCTTTATTTTTAACAAAGAGGATTCGTTCTCCCCATGGTGAAACACTCAGTCTGATATATTCTTTGTTCAATAATTCCTGCAGTTTAATTTTTAATTATGTTAATTATGGTAAACTCATTCGGTAGGGTGTTTTATATATAGGGGCTGAACCAGGTAGTAGGTCGATAGAAAAGTCTATCTCTCTCCTTGGGGGTAATTCAGGTATCTCATCAACAAACACATCTCTGAAATCATGCAAGATGACAAAATCCTCCAAGATAGGTTTATTTTATTTTTCCAACAGATTTGTTACTTGGATGGCATAAATATGACAACCCTTTCTCATGCATTTCTTAAATTGCATTGCTGAAATCTGTTTATCTGAGATTGGTTTGTGTATACCTTGAACTGTTCTAAGATTGTTAGTTTTGTCTTTATACTTGAGTGATTTTTCATAACAATCTAACACTGCTTTATGCCTTTCTAACCAATCCATTCTGGTAATTATGTCATAAGATCCTAATGGTAGAATGTTCAGATTTGTCTTTGTGTTTTGACCACCTAAACTGAACTCACAATCAGAAATAAAATTGACTACTTTCTTTTTGTTCTTGTTGCTAGTTGTACTTGCCAAAATTTTGCATGTCTTGTTTTCTTAAGTTTATTTGAATCCACTACACCAGGAGTGATGTAAATTAACGTAGCTCCTGGATCAATTAAAACATAAATACGCGTATTGTTAATTTTACCTTCAATTTCCACTACAGTGGATTGGTGGTCAGCTTGTTGGCCATCCACGACTGCATTGATCTGATGTAAGCTTCTGCCAACATCTCCAACTGTAGAGGCTTCCTATAGGTTGTGAACCATAGTACTGGCTGCTGAAGTCAAACATGGAAAATTCCTCCTTAGGTGAGGTTCTCCACATTCCCTGCATTTTAATGGTTCGTGGGGGTTGTCCCCAAACTTCTTTGTTCGTAGATTAACTGGTTTACCACCTCATTGGGTGTTCTGGTTGCTAGAGTGAAAATATTTCCTTGGAAAACTCTTTGTTGCATTCCAAAAAGGGGCTGGCTGATGTCCCTTCTTCTGCTAGTTCATTCATTCTTATTTCTTATCTTTCCAAGCCTTGGGAAATTTTGACCGATGTTTGTATTGGTCGTAACACATTCGGGCTTTCCTGAAAACTTTTCTCAAGGACTTGGGATTATCGAATTCAATTCTGTCCTTATAGGACTATGGTAAACAACTTAGGAACCGCTGGATTTTTACCTTGTCCTCCGGATATAAGGCACGAATCTCAGTAATTCCAGGAATTTGTTTATCAGGTTATCCATAGCCATTTGATCAAGTCGTAGCTCATAAAACTCTTTAGTTTATCTTTCATAGTAACTTTCAGATAAATATTGTTTCTTAAAGTACTTCTTAAAATCTGAGCATTCCATCTGTTTTTCCTTTAGGCCCTTGGCCTGCTTTAGGTCCTGCCACCATATGTTAGATTTTCCTTTCAAATTATAGATGGCCATTCTGACCTTCATATTGCTGGAATAGTTGTATATTTGGAATTACTTCTTTATGTCTAATAATCATGCTTTAGCTTCCTCTCCTGTTCTAGATTCCCCATCAAAGGTAGATGGTTTGATTTTATTAAAATCTCCCTCAAAGTGGTCTACCTATTTTCTATTTCTTTATGGTTATCGTCCTTTGGGATCTTCTTTGTCACTATTCTTCGTAGAAGAACTTCATTTATTTCTTGTTGTTCCTATTGTTCCTTTTTCAGTTTCTCATTGTCTTCTTTGAAAACCTGCAGATCAACAATGAGATTTCTCATAGTTTCTAGAACTTCGATAGGTGAACTTCCATCACTGTTCTTCCTCTGATCTTCAGGAGGCCTTTGCTCAGGATTATTCTCGAGTGAAATTTCTGCTTCGTTTTGGGCTGCCATGATTACAACAGAAATAAAATGTTTTTTGTTTGTAACAGTAATTTTTTTTGTTAGTTTTACATAAACAGAAAAAATATGTGCTAAGTAAATATTTTGGCCCTGCTTAAGGTCCAAGTGATTTAACATTTTCTCTGATACCATATGTAATGAACCACAAATTTTCCAAATAAAACAAAAAATTCTAAGGAACATTAATCCTCAATTTATTCTAGAAGACTTGTAATTAAGGGAAGTAGGTATTTATCATCATTGTTAATTTCTGTGAGATTCCTATGTTATGGATATAAAAAATGTTGAACGATTATTTCACAAACATTTCTAATCCAGCTTAACTCATACTGAACCAAACTTCTATACGAGTAATCTCCACATTCTAACATCCACCTTTTTATAACTCTTCAATCCTACTACTATTCTAATACTTGTATGTATATGTTGTATTAGACTTAGGACTCGTAAAGCTATACACTTCCCTAAGCATAGGCTTCCATGCTTGTGTGCAAGGGAAAGACTTCACTTGTTTTGTTTTTGAAAAAACACTCATATAACATAGACTATATCCACATTATAAAGGGGTCGGGAGTGTGCACCCTTAGTGAAAGGTTATCGGCCTAGCATAAGGTGTTAAATTTTACTTCACATGGCTGAAAAAATTGAACGACCCCCTGTCATTACTAGTTGTGTATAGATCTTCTGTGGCGCAACCGCTCTCGGCAGCAGCCATTCATACCAGGACCTTCACTATCCTCGGCCAATAGAGCGTGAATGCTCTTCCAACTCCTCTGGGGAGTTATCACTACCCACAGCTCTCCTTCGGCGATCTCCCCTTCGCTTCTCGGAAGATTGGGTCTCGCGGTGTCGCGAAACTCATTCAAAAATCTCGTGCAACTCAAAACTCCGAACCCTGAATGCCGATGGTCAATGGTCAACGACTTCACTCGTCGGGGATTTCCCTATCAGGATATCGCCATGCGCGATGTCAACAACTTGAATTTAAAAACCCGAGTACCGAGATACCGATTTCCCGATACAGTGCCACCTGGTCTCCACTTGCTCCCGGGTCCCATGCTGCCACGTCGCTGTCAGGATTTCACGGATAGCGAATCCACGATGCAAGTTCCCTGCTGTTGGAAACCCCGAATGTCGAACCCTGATTTTCTGACTTCTCAGAATCTCGTGCCACCTGTCCTTGTCACAATCGACGGCCCCGATTTATTCGAGAAATCGCTATTCGCGATTTCAACGGGTCTGCACCTTACCTCATCAATCGTCGAATGCCGATATGCTATGGCGCCTGAGTTAACTTCCCCATAACTTCCTCGTGATCTGATGGTCTGCGGATCTTCGCGATTCTCCACGACGATTTCAAGTCGTCGATTCTCTTCCTCTTGAGGAATCTCTCCACCTCGAAGCTTCTCCCGGTTAAGATTTTCTTCTGGGTATGTTCCCACAATAACTTGAAGGAACTATCCCTCCTAAGCTTGATTTTCTCTGACTCCTTCAGAGAACTTTCACGTGCACTTTACGTGCTCAACCTTCAACAGCTCTCAAAGTGTTGAAGTCGTCCAGATCCTATGCAATCCTGCCAACAACAGTCCTGTCTTCCTGTGCTCAGCCTAACAGCTAAGACTTCAACTCCGGCCTGAACTTCCCTGCACGGCTCGAATAATCCCAGTTTTAACTTCTGGGTGAATGAGAATGAGAGTTAACTGTCTAACCTTCTCAACGCACTCTATGCGGAGGAATTCCACTGCACTCTATGCAGGAATCTCTTGGCTCAAATAGAGAAATAATTGAAACTCATTCTCGTTTCTCTCACTGATTTCGAAGCTACCATGAAATCATGTACACAACATATAAAACAAAGACATAACAAGAAGCTAATATGCAACAACATAATATCAACAATACACAGAGAATAATCACAACCATGTAATTGAATCAAAGTTTTCCTATTAATTCAATATTTGTACATGGAGATTCTGCTCACAATTTCTCTGCTCTCTTCTTGCTCCTGTTTCTCATATGCTCTGAGTGCTAATGTTACAATGATACAAAGGAGGGTGCCTATATTCCGTTTTCCCTCTCGAATTCTACAACTATCAAATCTACAATTAATTTCTATCTACAACATTAAAACTAATAAATGCCTCATCTACCTAAGGACGAGAGCTTAAAGGCTCAAGGTCCATTACAATGTACAAGTGCGCTTCATCACATCAACGCATTAATGTCTTGGTGCAACAATATCACAATGTTTCAAAATTTTGGTGCTGGCGCTGTCCAGCTGTCTTTTCTACTCCACGTGCTGGTTCGCTTGATGAGTTGTAGATGCTCCTGCATCATACTCCTCGGCTCAAAAGATATCATGGGATCCTGTCCATGAGCTCCTACACAGTCTGTCCATGCCTCTAGATAACTGCTTCTGTCTCCAAGCTGGCATCCTCCACTGGGTGATTCTTCCATTTCACCAGGTACTCAAAATACTGCTTCTGCCTGGTCTTCCTTCTCAATCGCTTATCTAATATATACTCCATCTGTGGATTTTCTGCCGTCGACATCTGCTTTTGCCACTGGATTACTGGTTCCTCAATTCCAGCTTCTGCTTCATCAGCCCTGTAGGGGTATAAATCCGAAACGTTAAAAATCAGAGATATCTCGATGCCCTCAGGCAACTCAATTTCATATGCGTTTTCCCCAAACTTCTTCAGGACTTTGCATGGCCCAATTTTCTTCATCTTGAGCTTGTTATATGTTCCCCTCGGGAACCTTTCTTTTCTCAGGTGCGCTAGAAGGAGATCACCAAATTCAAACTAAAGTTGTCTCTTCCGCTGATCGGCTCTACGCTTATACTCCTGATTTGATTTCTGCAGTCGCTGCTTCACCTGTGCGTGAAGTTCCTCCATCGCTTCAGCGAATTCTTGCACACGAGCGCTGCTAGTTTTAGCCTGTCCTGACTCCCTAAGTTCAGATACTCCCCTCGGTTGTGTTCCATACAAAATCTGGAATGGGCTTCTGCCTATACTCCGATTCACCTAATCGTTGTACGCGAATTCCGCCTGTGGTAATATCTGGTCCCAACTGCTATGGTGCTCTGTCACCAGACTTCTCAATAAATCCCCCAGACTCCTATTTACCACCTCTGTTTGCCCATCCGTCTGCGGATGGTAAGCTGAACTAAATGCTAGATTAGTCCCCAGCTTCCTCCATAGCGTCCTCGAAAAGTGACCTATGAATTTTGTATCCCGATCCGATACTATACTTTTCGGCAAGCCATGCAATCGCACAATCTCTTTGAAAAACAAGTTTGCGATGTGAGTCGCATCGCTGGTCTTATGACACGGAATAAAATGTGCCATCCTCGAAAACCTGTCTACCACCACGAAGATGGAATCAACTCCTCACTGAGTTCTTGGCAATCCCAAAACAAAATCCATATTGATCGCCTCCCATGGCCTTTCCGGTATGGGCAATGGCTGATAAAAACCGGTGTTCTGTTTTCGGCCCTTTGAATGTTGACATATCCGACACCTATCAAAAAACTTCTTTACATCAGTGCGCATCCCCGACCAATAATATGATTCGCTCAGCTTGGCGAATGTTTTGTCATGTCCAAAATGACCTACTAAGCCCCCGCTGTGCTTTTCCCTCACCAAATTCTCCCTCATGGAGCAATATGGAATGCACAGTTGATTGCCTTTAAACAACAATCCATCCTGAATCATATATTCCATCCATGGACTTCAATCCCTGAGAACTGGGTTTTCGACTGCTTCATGAGCTTCTCCAAAATCTGCATCACCTGCATACATGTCCTTCAGATTCTCAAAACCCAAGGTTTTGACTCTAAACTCCTGCAGCAATAAACATTTCCTGCTCAAGGCATCAGCCACCTTGTTAGCAGTCCCTGAAATGTGTTTAATGAAAAATGTGAAATTTTGCATGTACTCTACCCATTTCGCATGCTTCTGGTTCAACTTCTCCTCTTGACTTACGAACTGCAATGCATGATTATTGCTATACAAAACGAATTCCTTGGGTATCAAGTAATGCCTCCACTTCTTCAATGCCTGTATGATGGCATAAAACTCTTTATCGTACGTGGAGTATTTCAGCTTGGCATCATCCAGCTTCTCGCTGTAATATGCAACAGGTCTGTCGTCTTGACTCAAGACCCCTCCAACAGCATACCCACTGGCATCACATTTCACTTGAAATGTTTTTTGAAAATCAGGCAACACCAGAATTGGTTGCTCTGTAATCTTCCGATTCAACAGATTGAAGCTCCTTTCAGCCTCTGCTGTCTAGTGAAAAACTTTATGCCGTTTCTTCACTGTGTCCATCATTGCTGCGCTAATTCCACTAAAATTTCGAATGAATTTTCTGTAGAAACTAGCCAAACCATGAAAACTCCTTACCTCGAAAACATTCCTCGGCGATGGCCAATTCTTGATTACGTCTACCTTCTCAGGATCCATCTTTAATTCATTCGCCGAGATTACAAAACCCAAATAAATGAGTTATGTCTGCATGAAGTAACACTTCTTCAAATTGATCAACAGCTTCTCCTGCTGTAGCCTTCTCATTACAATGGCCAAGTGTTTCAAATGTTCTGCCCTGGTCTTACTGAAAATCAGTATATCGTCCAGGTATACAACTACAAATTTGCCAATGAATTCCCTCAGGACTTCATTCATTAGCCTCATAAATGTGCTCGGTGCATTTGTCAAGCCAAATGGCATGACCAACCATTCATACAAACCCTCATTTGTCTTGAATGCTGTCTTCCATTCATCTCCCTCTCTCATGCGAATTTGATGATATCCGCTCTTGAGGTCAATCTTCGAAAAATAATTTGCCCCACTCAGGAAATCCATCAGATCGTCCATTCTCGACAGTGGAAACCTGTATCTGATGGTGATTTTATTTATCGCTCTGGAGTCTGTACACATTCTCCAGCCTCCATCCTTCTTCGGACTTAGTACTGTTGGAACAACACATGGACTGAGACTCTCCCTGACCAGTCCTTTGTCCAACAGATCCTGTACCTGCCTTTTGACTTCCTCGTTCTCCTGAGGTGTCAATCTGTATGCCGCTTTATTCGGTAAAATTGCTCCGGGTATGAGGTCGATGTGATGACTCACACTCCTCATCGGTGGCAACGAACGAGGTAGTTCGTCCATGATGATGTCAGCGAACTCTCCCAACAGTGCCTGAATCTCCTCTGGCAAGTCGCCCACTCTCGTGCTAGTCAGAACAATTCTCGGCTTCCTGACAATAAAGAATTGTGGATCTTCATTCTTCTCCATCTCTGTGTGAAGCTCTTTCCCACTCATGAGAAGTATTTTGCTGGTTACTTCCGGCTTCACTTCTTTATCTTTTATCGGAAGCAATCTATGGGTTCTCCCGTCTTTCTCTAAGTTGTATGTGTTCATTCTCCCATCATGAACAACATTTCTATCATACTGCCATGGTCTACCCAACAATATATGACATACATCCATGGGAATGACATCACACAGAATCTCATCATGGTAATTCCCAATCTTGAATTTAACTAAGCATTGTTTAGTGACACTTACCCGGTGTCCTTTTTGTAGCCACGAGACTTTATATGGACTCGGGTGCTTAGTTGTTTCCAGCTCCAGCTTTTCCACCATCTCGGTCGAAATGAGATTGTCAGTGCTCCCACTGTCAACTATGACTTTGCATTTCCTGTCTTTGGCTGTACAAGCCATTCTGAACAGTCTTCTCCTCTGCACTGCGCTCTCCACCTCTTTCTCAGGTGTCAAAAGAATCTTATGCATCCCAAGCGACCTTCCGCTGTCTGCATCTTCATTCTCAGCATCATGCCTCTGCGCCTCGGTGATTTGAGCTTCACTTCTATCCATTTTCCTATCTGGATAGTCAACAGCTTTGTGTCCATCCTTTCCACATGTAAAACATGTGATGACTCCATCTCTACCTCTTCCTCTACCTATGGTACGAGGAATTACGGTGGCGTCAGTATATCCGCCACCCTGCTCGGTATGCTGCCTCCTCGGCTCAACATATTGTTGCCTTTGTTCAGTTTGTGGCTGCCTCTGCTGTGAGGTTCCACCTCTCTCCAGCTTACCCTGAGGTCTCTTCCAATCCTCCTTGGGCTTCTGAGTTCTTTCTTGGGCAATCGCCTTGCCTCTGGGCTGACTTCTGCCTCGCCCTCGCTGACCCTGCTTGGGGCTTAGCTTCTCCTCAGCTTTCAGAGCTATCTGGTACGCATCCTCAACTGTTTGGATGGTAACCATGCTCAATTCATCCTGAATGTCATACCTCAGACCATTTAGGTATCTCGCCACCTTTTCATCATCGCTCTCCTGATGACTAGCTCGAATGTTGAGCTTGTAAAACTCTTCGATGTACTCCTTCACCGTCATCATCTTATGTGTCAGGTTCTGCATTCGCCTAAACAGAGTGATCTGGTAATCCCTCGGGATGAATTTCGCCTTCATCTTAGCGATCATCCGATCCCAACTTTTGATTTTCTATTTTCCTTTGCAGCGCCTATCAGCCTGCAACTCATCCCACCATAAGGCTGCATGTCCTTTCAACTTGGTAACAACATGAATTATCTTCTTGTCCTCTTCGATATCCTCATAATCGAAGTAGGTGTCGAGTGCTCGGATCCAGTCCAGCAACTCTTCTGCATTTAGACTTCCCTCATAGACGGGAATGTCCATTTTTGTCTTTGAGCTCATCCTGGCGATGGCTCTAATCAACCTCTCTGTCGAGGCATCTTCTGCTGTGACCTCTTCAGCATCGTGTCCAGCTTCTTCCTCCACCTCGGAATCACTGAACTCTCCAGTGTCGACTCCGCGTCTCTGTGTTGTCTCCATCTCCTCAAGCCTTGCTCGGAGATCTTGCATTTGTCGTTCCATCTCTGGATTCCCTGCCGGCCTTCCCCTTCTTCGAGCATCCCTGTATTCTCGATCAAGTGACTGCCTCTCTCTTCATGGTGGCATGGTGTAATCCGCTTCTCTCTACTACCTGAACAAAGAGAACTCTTCTCCCGCTCTGATACCACTCTGGCACAACCGCTCTCGGCATCAGCCATTCGTACTAGGACCTTCACTATCCTCAGCCAATAGAGCGTGAATTCTCTTCCAAATCCTCTGGGGAGTTATCACTACCCACATCTCTCCTTCGACGATCTCCCCTTCGCTTCTCAGGAGATCGGGTCTCGTGGTGTCGCGAAACTCGTTCAAAAATCTCGTGCAACTCAAAACTCCGAACCCCGAATGTCGATGGTCAATGGTCAATGGCTTCACTCGTCGGGGATTTCCCTATCGGGATATCGCCACGCGCGATGTCAACAACTTGACTTTCCAAACCCCAAGTACCGAGATACCGATTTCTCGATACAGTGCCACCTCGACTCCACTCGCTCCCGGGTCCCACGCTGCCACGTCGCCGTCAGGATTTCGTGGATCACAAATCCACGGTGCAAGTTTCTTGCTGTTGGAAACCCCGAATGCCGAACCCTGATTTTCCGACTTCTCATAATCTCGTGCCACCTATCCTTGTCATAATCGACGACCCTGATTTATTCGGGAAATCGCTATTCATGATTTCAACGGGTCTGCACCTTACCTCATCAATCGCCGAATGCCGATATGCTATGGCGCTTGAGTTAACTTCCCCGCGATCTGATGGTCTGCGGATCTTTGCGATTCTCCATGATGATTTCAAGTCGTCGATTCTCTTCCTCTTGAGGAATCTCTCCACCTCGAAGCTTCTCCTGGTTTGGATTTTCTTCTGGGTCTGTTCCCACAATAACTTGAAGGAACTATCCCTCCTGAGCTTGATTTTCTCTGACTCCTTTAGATACCTTTCACACGCGCTTTACGTGCTCGACCTTCAACATCTCTCAAAGTGTTGAAGTCGTCCAGATCCTGTGCAATCCTGCCAACAACAGTCTTGTCTTTCTGTGCTCAGCCTAACAACTAAGACTTCAACTCCGACCTAAACTTCCCTGCACGGCTCGAATAATCCTAGTTTTAACTTCTGGGTGAACGAGAATGAGAGTTAACTGTCTAACCTTCTCAATGCACTCTATGCGAAGGAATTCCACTGCACTCTATGCATGAATCTCTTGGCTCAAACAGAGAAACAATTGAAACTCATTCTCGTTTCTCTCACTGATTTCGAAGCTACCATGAAATCACGTACACAACATATAAAACAAAGGCATAACAAGAAGCTAATATGCAACAGCATAATATCAACAATACACAGAGAATAATCACAGCCATGTAATTGAATCAAAGTTTTCCTATTAATTCAATATTTGTACATGGAGATTCTGCTCACAATTTCTCTGCTCTCTTCTTGCTCCTGTTTCTCATATGCTCTGAATGCTAATGTTACAATGATACAAAGGAGGGTGCCTATATTCCATTTTCCCTCTCGAATTCTACAACTATCAAATCTACAATTAATTTCTATCTACAGCATTAAAACTAATAAATGCCTCATCTACCTAAGGACGAGAGCTTAAAGGCTCAAGGTCCATTACAATGTACAAGTGTGCTTCATCACATCAACGCATTAATGTCTTGGCGCAACAATATCACAATGTT
Source organism: Picea sitchensis (assembly GCA_010110895.2). NCBI lineage: Eukaryota > Viridiplantae > Streptophyta > Pinopsida > Pinales > Pinaceae > Picea > Picea sitchensis. The sequence continues at coordinate 2,435 of SNQJ01S0179416.1, read as the reverse complement.
TCAAAATTTTGGTGCTGGCGCTGTCCAGCTGTCTTTTCTACTCCATGCGCTGGCTCGCTTGATGAGTTGTAGATGCTCTTGCATCATTCTGATTACTATTAACATAAAGGTTTTGATAACAAGTTTTATCCACAACAAATGTTTATCCCTACCCTAACTGAACAAGGTCTTAACTGAATGATAGAAGTTAGAGTTCAATGGTCTAGTGTGTCATGCCATGAAGGAAATGTCCTTTACTTCGCATTAACTTAATATGAAACAAAGGGTTTCTGTTAGTCGTGAGTTAAACCTCTGAGCAAGCCATTAATGGAGACATTGTGAGTGCGTATCCCGAGGATATCACTAGACCCCTTGTCCAAAATGGTCGCACCATCTCTGCCCCATCACATGGCCAGAGCTAGTATTCGTACCACCACCATTTACTTTGCATGGGAAGGGTTTACAAAACTAGATGAGTTTTCATGTTTGTGAAGTTTTCGAATTCGCTCTGCGTTTTTTTTTTTTCTCAGCTAGGGAGGTCGACAACCTGGAGAAATATTATTTGGTGGAGGCATGCAAGTCTATCTCACTGTCCTGTTAAGTCCATAATTCCCCTGTTTTCTAGTAGTTAGATGGAACCTTCGGGTTTTCGTTATAGTGGATGGAAACTGTAAATTTGTTTACAAATTTCAGTGAAGGTTTTTCCCCATTATCGTTATTCTTCTACTTAACTCCCTTGACTATTCTCGATCCCAGATAAGTAGACTTCTCTTTTGTTTTATTCAAAACCTTTATGAAAATAACTCGGAGCTTCGCCTTCTTGTTTCTGACTTCAAAGATTTTGTA
>SNQJ01S0179415.1:6942-19537 GCA_010110895.2 Picea sitchensis | reverse complement strand
ATTTAATAATACCCATTTAAATCTACCATAAATAGACTTTCAAATGCCCAATATTCCTATTGAAATTTTTTGTACTTTCTTTGGGGATGTTTTAGAATATGTAGAGCAACACTTGATTAATTTTAAAGGTACATGTTATTATTTCAACCTCATTGAAAACAATGTTACATGTATATTATTCCTACAAACTCTATGAGAGGATGCTCTTGAATGGTATAGTTTATTAATGCCTAACTCCATTACTAGTTGGGATGTGTTAGAAGATTCGTTTGTAGAAACGTTCATCCCAAAAGTGCATTCATATGTTTTTGTTGATGTTTTAAATGTTGTTTCCCACCCATCCTCTCCCATATGGAAGAAAGATAACGAATTTCCCAATTTTAAAGAAGAATCTAATCAAAGAGTGGATGAAATTTCTAAGTCAAGTCATGTTGTTGAAAAGGAAGATGAAAATTCCAAATTACAAGAAGAAAATTTAAGTCTCCTATATACTCCATATGAAGATATTTCGAGCAACAAATTTGAAAATGAAATTGAGGAGCCTCCACCAAACATACAAGAATATTTCATCCTTGTAATAGATTATGAAACATCACAAGAGAACTTGTAGCAAGAAGAATTGATGGAAGAAATGAATCTTGAGAAGAATGGTGAGCAAGATTACCTTTACAAGAAAGAAGAATATTTTAAAGATATTTTTTATGAATCAAGAACCTTGGAAGTGGTTGTAAATAAATAAAAGGTTGAATGCATTCTTATTTCAGAAAATCCTCACCCAATAATTGATTTTATTGAATTATGGTTCCATATCATTGTTGGCCAAACAACGAATCAAATCTTCACTAGAATTGGTATAATTTTTCTCTAGTACATATTGAGAGTGCCCTTGACTCATTGGTACAAGTCCCAACATATCTCAAAACTTTGGAGTTCATTCCACAAATCAAATCAATGCTTGAATGGCTCCATTGGAAATATGCCTACACCTAAGGTTCCCCTTTATTTCAAGTAAGTTAGGGTAGGTAGATCATGTATGCATATATTTTGCTTCTTTAGTTCAGTTTTTCATAATATTGTAGTCTTTGTATTGAAGTTTGAAGATAACTCCATGAAAGAAGAAGAATTATAAGAGTTGATTTTGAATATGACTCCATATCCCAATGGAGAAGGTAGCTGGTCTTGAGATTCTGGCATTCTCAGTAACCCACAGGGGGTCACTAACCAGCAGTTGGATCCAGTTGTTGACCAAAATTTGATCATTTATATTTTCCTTCTCTTGGATTCCTAAAATCCTTGATATCAAAAGAAGACATTTTTTTTGAACTTTTAAAAGTTCACTCTGCATCCCTTAATCTCAGCTTCACACATTTTTCAGATCACAAATGTGTTTCTACATTCCTAAGTTACTCAAGGTCTTGTACAGAGGTCCGATTTTGAAGAATCTTTCTAAGTATCACGTTCTCCTCTCCTCTCCTATATTAAAATGCTATCATACTTATAATTTTCACTCAACATCTCTATTTACATAGTCATATTTTAGTGTTCGTGGGTTCGAGCTTTTATCCTCCATTTTCCATGACCTTCAATTTTCACCCCAAGTTTTGTGATCTACATTTCGATCATCATCCTTGTCGCGGGTGCTGAGCTCCAAAGTATTTCATTCCTCTTGCATGCGAGTTCGACCGACCATTCCTCAACACTTAGTATACTTTTTTATCATAGAATCGCGAGCTCGTGGACTTGCGAACTCATACTTTTGTGTTTTCTCATTTTCACGAACCCATTTGAGAAGTATCATTGCTTAGTTGTTTTTTCATCCATGGAGGATTCAAAAGTTGGCGGACTCATACATTCGCTCACCTTCTCATACTGCCTCACTTGCCTACATTTCTCCACTTACTCCCCTTCTCATTCAAATTTAACACTTAGAGTATTTATGAGTTTGTCAAGTTCACTGGTTGGCGAACTTGCGGACTTATTCATCTCACCCTCTCACCTCCACGAACCCGCCATGCTTCTCTCGTTATTACTCCTTTCTCATTCACCTCCTTATTCACTTATCCATTTATCCTAATTTTTATACATTTACCATGAACCAATAAGAGAATTACACATGGCAGCGTGAAATTAAGACAAATGGCAACTAATAAATGGAGACGTGGCAACATACAAAGACAAACACATGGTGTGATCTTATTGGATGACAAATGGTAGATTCTTATTAGAAGATTGTTGGCCTAAAAAGTGATGACATGTGGAAACATATTATTGGATGAATCATCATGGTGAATGGGAGTGAGGTGGACGACGATGGCATTCCAAAATTATTATTTTATTCAACAATTTTCAAAGGGTCAAACCCCTTATGCTCCATAATCTTTTTCTCGTGTTTCTTGCTAAGTGTATGAAATACTTAGTATTATATACCATGAATAATATAATATTAAAATTCATGTGAGATAGACTTTTGAAACCAAAAAGTCTAATTTTATGAACGGAAGCACGAAATTCATCCAAGGGCCCACATTTTCCCATCAGGTTTGATCGACGATGGCTGAGTCATGATCTTGTAGAGGCCATAACTTGAGCTCCAGATGTTAGAGTCACACAAAATTTATATCGTTGGAAAGGTATTTTGACGTACAAGATGGTGGTATAGGTTTCAAGTGCTGAAAGTTGATACATTGTTCTCATAAATTAAAATATCATTCAGATTCATTTTTAATGGGCCTGCATGACAACTCAACTTCACGACCTCATATCTTGAGATATGGGTGACGGATTTTCACAAACTTTATATAGTTGGAAATATAATACAATGGAGATAAAATCAGAAGTGATTTACATGGATAAAACTTTGATTACAATTCCCAAAAAATTAAAACACATTCCTCTTATTTTAAATGGGAAATTTATTAAATTGTGAAAATAAAAGTTTATTTAAATTTTTTTATTAAAAAGCGAAAGGGACCCATTTTAGATATGTATATATTGATGATATAATTTCATTAATGATTAATTAATGAGGCACTAATTGAATGTAATGTTTCAAGAAAAAACTTGTACGATAATTTCAAGAGAGGAAGAAAACCCTGACTACTCAAGTAGTTAGAAAATCTCTTCTTAAAAAGAAAAGAGAGACTTCATCAAGGGTTCCAATAATCAGTATTGTGAGCGGGGAAGGGAAGAAGATCAGAGGGAGAAGAAGGTACATCCATGGATACACAATCAAGTTTCTGATCAAAAGAAAGAAATCTCCATCTTCTCCATTCTTTCTATTCTTCTACACCACTTCTCATAACTTTATGCTTGAATCTCATAGTTGGGCACACAGATGAGTTGTTGAGTGTTTTTATTGTATTATTCTACAGAATTTTCTTGTATGATCATGAAGTATTTTCATCCACATACATGGCTATCAAAGTTTTAGTAATGAAGAACATTTATCATGAATAAACTCCACAAAGAACTGATTCGGGGTTGATCTTGATTGTATCTTGTAACTTTGAGTTTTAAGTATGATATATTTGAGGCTGACCTATCAATTTATCTCTTATTACTAAATGCAGTAATCTATTAAAATTATTTGAGATGATCAAATCATTCTCTCATATTTCTCATGATGAAGATATGTATGTGTTTATATACTATTAAGAAGATTGTGTGTGATGTTGATCACAATTTAATTCTTATGTTGAAGCCATCCTTCAATCTTTTCTTATTGTAAAAAGACTTTTGCTGCACATAAAGATCATATTGAGTTATTGGAGAACCATTTTCATATAAATCCAAGCAATAAATATTTGGGGTTTTCTTCCTAGCACTTTCCCTAATCCAAGATATTCAAATATCTATCTTTTAGTCAAAGAGGAGAACCAGCTCTCTAAAAACGAAGGGGGAATAATGTCCTCATGAGGTTGTCGTTTCAGTCTTGATGGATTCAAGCATCAACTATCACCTGTCATGTGCTTTGAGAAGCCACTTTCAACATACCAACCACATTTCTTGTGTTTATCTTGTACAATGAGTGTGCATTCTTCATTGTTATATTGATTCTACTTTCTTATCCATATTCTTTATTGAGGTTCATATATATGACTGTTTTTATTCTGTTGTGATTCTCTAGGAGGGAATATCATTCTACATTATTTGGTCATGTGTTTAAATGTGATGCACTTGCACCCTGCCACTTCAGTGATCAAGGATTCAAACCAGTTGTAGCTTATTCTTTGTGTTTCACTGGGCCTTATTGGATAACCATTTTGTGCATGACTTTCAAATTTGTTTATGTTTCTTCTAGTTTCTTTGCAATTTACAACTTTATGTCCAAAATTATTACATGCATAACATAAACCAAAAAATACATTTTGATACATGGGAGTTGAATATATTATGAAAGGAGATACTCTTTTGAATCCTTCTTCATCTTGAGGCCTTCTTGTTTCTGACTGTCACTAATTCTAAAATATGAATCTTCTAGGCGGAGGAGTGTCCCTGTGATATTCCTTGTAAAACTTCTTGTCTCCTCTGAATGTCTCTGCATATCTTTTTGTATGTGTTTCTTGATCTATTCATTTGGATATTGATCCTCTTTTTGTCTGATTATATCCTAGCCTAAACTTGTCATGATGGGGCCTTTGACTGTAGATAATGTTATTCAAAACCTTAGATCTATTCTGCATGTTTTTCTGTTGAAGGTATTTTCTTAATGTGAAAATCTCTACTTCCAAATTTTCAATGATCCGATCTTTTTCTTCCAATTTTTATTTGAGTTCTTCTTCGATTATTTTTTCTTCTTCATCTTGAATTTTTAAATTACAGATCATTTTCTCTAATTCTTCATGGTTGGAATTTTTTCTTTCCTCTTTTATTTTTAGTTCTTCCTATAGTGATTTGTTTTTCTTTTTTTCCATTTTTATAACATCTATGGCGCTCAACAATTCTTCTCTATATTCAACTTTTGCCTCTTCATATTCTTCTTCGTTGTATTCTTTATCGGAGTCTTATACTTCCATGAATATAACTCTTTATAAATATACCAATATATAAATGTTGTTTATATTTATGATCAATATACCATTATCATTCAACAAGTGCAGATTAAATAAACCATGAACAATGAGCAATTACACACATACACAGTACACTTGTGTTTTTACATGGAAACCCAATGCGGGAGAAAAAAACATAATGTTTTTCTTTATATGTCTTTAAGAATTACATTCATTGGAAGAACCAAATTTATTTATTCTCCAGCTGCAACTAGAATTATCTAGGTGGATATCGGTGGCCACCAACCTTTTTCGACTGGCTCAAAACAGCTTTTTGGCAATTTTGACAATTTACTATTTTTAGCAGTTTTTAACTTCTGGGGCCATTTTGAGGGCCTAAATGAAGGTTTTTCAGGATCAATCTTCTCAATTATATCCGAAGGCATGATTGAGCCCCCAAAATGAATCTCCTTGATGATACCTTTCCAACGGTCTATCATACGCCTAAAACGGAGATTGTATGCAAAAGTTACGACCCCAGGAAGTCGATGTACTAACTTACCCAAACGGGGCCCAATTAACTTTTTGGATGTATAGGGTTTTTGGAATTACTGTTTATTGTAAAAATTCCTCCAGAGCCTCATTGTAATCATCTTCCTGCGAATGCAAGTAGCCGTCACATCTCTTCTCAGAGATACGCTGCCACCATTCTAGCGCGTCTTTCACTCTGTATTTTTACAGTCTCTGTACATTTATTTCATTAATAGAAATCATGTATTGTTGTATATATGTGTTTATGGTTGCATCTCTGATACATTTATGTTATATTATTGAATATATGTGATATCTTTGTGCATTTATTTATTATATCTTCGCTCTCATTTCGTGCCGAAAATAATCTGGATCAGTGGTATTAGAGCAGGCTACTCTTGATTGTTTTTCAGTGCATGTCCCCAACGAGGTCTGAGTATAGCAAGTTGGGTCTCGATATTGTCCTTCTTGAAGACAATCTCTCTCGCACACCCAATAAACCATCCATTGTGGAAAAAAAGAAAAATGATGGAGTAGATGATCCTATCAATCTGTTGTTTGAGCAAGCTCTCACGCGACAAAGGGACGAAATGATGGAGAATTTTTCCCACATCCTTCAATGCCTGTTGATAGCCACAGGCGCATATTCATCAAGAGACCACTTTGGAGGCACCTCACCTTTCAAGGTACAAGTTAATTTTGATATTCATGTATTTGGAGGACAGATAGATGCAGAAGCCCTAGACAAATGGTTAAATTTGCTAGAAGGTTATTTCTCTGTCCACAATTTTTATGACAGAGAAAAGATCACCTTCTCACTCATTAAATCTCTCCCTAATGTCAAACATTGGTGGGAAACTTACTGGGAGAAAATTTCCACAGAGGATTCTAGAATATATGGGGCCAAGCCCACTTAGAATTTGTTTGTGGATGCGGTAAAGGAACAATATTACCCTGTTGGAAACTATGAGGACCAGTACATGAGATGGACCACATTACGGCAAGAGAGGGGCCAAGTGGTTCCAGAGTTCACCAATACCTTCCATACCTTGTGCACCAAGATAGGTATCAAAGACTCTAAACGACATTTGGTTCTAAAATACCGTGGGGATCTACACAGATACATCCAAACTGAAATGGATTTTCTGGACATCTCATCACTCGGTGTTGCTTATCGATATGTTGTTAAAATCGAGCAGAAATTTAAGCACCAGAAAAAATGGGATTTCAGGTCTAAAAATCCACAACAACCAAAGTATGACAAAGATGACAAATAGTCTCCTGAAAACCAGTCCAAGCCACAGGAAAAGAAGAGTCAGAGGAAGACAAAGAAGGACACCGGAAAATGGTGTGATTTCCAAAAAATCCCCTGGCACAACACCGATGAATGTCGCTTAAAACATTCATTAGTGGCTGAGATCAAAGACAAGGAGTTAAACCCTGATTCAAAATGTGATTATGAAAATACTGGAAAAAGACAGATCATCGACGCAAACCCCACTGCTATTGTCATGACCACAACAATTCAACTAGAAGAACCAACATATCCTGAAGAGGGGGAGTGCCTTTTTCATTCACATATGTGGGTGAAGGGGACCCCACGACTTTTTATTGTTGATAGTGGAAGCCAGAAGAACCTCACCTCAGCAGAGGTCGTCAATTAGTTGGTATTGTCGAAAACACCACACCCGCAGCCATACAACATCGGGTGGCTTCGCCAAGGACGAGATCTTCATGTCAGACAATAATGTCGATTGTCATACAACATCCAACCCTTCAAGGATGAGGTATTATGTGATGTTTCCCCACTGGATGTCTGTGATGGTCTCTTGGGCCAACCATATATGTGGAAGCGCCATGTTGTTTATGAGTCTCGACCCCACAGTGTCATTGTTTCTCTGGGGGTCATCTCTACATAATACCAGAGGCAATTCCGACTACTGTTCCACCTAAAAAGCGTCGCAAGGTAGTATCTCATACTGCAAAATTTAGCTTCTTCACAAGTTGTTCAAAAGGAGAACAGAAGGACACTGCAACCACTACAACCTCGCCCCAAGCACCTTCTATCCAACAGAAGCAGAACGACAAGGCTGCAACAAAGCACAAAGATTCCTTCTACAGACCATCCTCTCATGTATCTTGACTTGTTGAACAGCCTTAGCCTCAACAGGTTCGTGACAGACTTCCACAAACTGAGCAGTGCGATGTCTCCAACAAGGCAAGTAGCTCACCAAGATGCAAATTCAGCAAATGTTTTTCCCTCCCCCCCGGGAACTCAACACAATGGAGACCATTTATTCATAAGGAGGGAGTCTTGATCCAGGTGGATATCAGTGGCCACCCACCTTTTCCAACTGGCTCAAAACAGTTTTCTGGCAATTTTGGCAATTTACTATTTTTAGCAGTTTTTAACTTCTGGGGCCATTTTGAGGGATTAAATGAAGGTTTTTCAGGATCAAGCTTCTCAATGATAAGTAAATACATGATTTATCCTCCAAAATGAATCTCCTCGATGATACCTTTCCAACAATCTATCATACTCCTAAAATGGAGATCGTATGCAAAAGTTACGACCCACGGAAGTTGATGCACTAACTTACCCAAACATGGCCCACATGACTTTTGGCGCTTCATCTCCTAGGGTTAGGTTTTTGGATGTCTAGGATTTTTGGCATTCCTGCTTATTGTAATAAGGTCTTCATAGCCTCATTGTAATCATCTTCTTGCGAATGCGAGTATCCGTCACATCTCTTCTCAGAGATAAGATGCCACCATTCTAGCGAGTCTTTCACTCTGTATTTTTACAGTCTCTATACATTTCTTTCATTAATAGAAATCATGTATTACTGTATATCTGTGTTTATGGTTGCATCTATGATACATTTATGTTATATTATTGAATATCTGTGATATCTCTGTGCATTTATTTATTATATCTGTACTCTCATTTTGTGCCGAAAATAATCTGGATCATAAAAGGAGGCTCCAACCCCCTATATTTTCAAGCACCAAAGAAAATTCAAGCACCGGACTATAATAAGAACCAAAGAAAATTCCAAAGGGTCATTGATAGACCTTGCCACAAAATTTTGTCAACAAATGGGACAAGGACCGCAAATAATTTGGGTCCAACACCTAGTATAATCTTGGGATACAAGCAAATCTAAAGCGGTTTGCAAGTTCCCCAGTATGGTCGTCAGAAAAAGGCAAGTGTTATAAGCAAAATCTTTCTATTACAGCCTCCTTGATAGCTCGGCATGAGGCAAAGACTACCCACACATCAGGTGGTCCTTTGCCTGAGGCGGTAATGAAGGGGAAGAAAGAGAGGAGAAAGACTTACAATAAGTCTTTCTCAGGACCACCCACCCTGGGTGTTGTCCTCCCTTAGCTTCCTGGATGGCCAAAGTGACTTGGGGGGTAAAAATTTTGGATAATAGGATGAAAACAAGCTCAATGATTTTTATGACAACGAACTAAATAAAGTGAACAATGAGTTGTTCACTCCCTTAAAGCATTGGAAAATGGCCCAAAATGGGTCCCCAGGGTAAACTGGTGTCGTGGGTAATTAACCAATGGAAGCCTCAAGTAAAAAAGTGTGAAACAAGGGTTAAAAGTGAGCTTAAAAGCTACAACCAAGTCCTTTTAAATGGTTGTAAATTGTGAACATCAAGTTGTTCAAATCTTTTAAGACAGGGAAACAAGCCCAGAATGGTTTGATACCCCCCGGGGTGACCTGGGAAGTGATCCCAAAATATTGTTAAATCAAAAGGGGGTTGTAAAAGGGGATGAAAATCCTTGTTACAAGTTTTTACAACTACAATATAAGGTAAAGTATTCACAATCTTCAAACTTCGGTTCGTAGGTGAAAGGTGGATTAACGAAAGGTTGACTTTTAAAAGTATTTTATTGGTCAATTTTTAGTTTTTATCACATGCCTTGGCCACCACACTATTTTGAAGGTTATTTTGATCAGGAAAACACATCCCAGAACTGTGCCAACTAGTATAAGAAGAGTAGTCCTAGCATACCACGGTGGTTAGGTTGAAGAGTACCCCATGCAGTTCAGAGAAGCACAGATTAGACACTTCTCCTCACTAGCGCTTTTGGGCTCTTAAAGTCGCTTGGATGGAAGAAGGATACATGTGAAAAGGAAGAGGCCCAAGACCCCCCTAAAGGGAGTTTTAGTTGAGCTTACCCAAGCAAAGTAGTATTCCAACCAAGATAAGCTAATCAACTCCTTGACCGTGTGGTACTAAGGAAAAACCACTCGACTTGTACTAACTAGACAACTTACGAGGGGCTCCTGATGAAGACTCCCTAGCTTTGAATCTAGTATCCTACAAAATTGAATTTGCTTGAAATGAAATACCAGGTCAACCACATGGTGAGGTCACGTCTTTCTTTCACAAGCGTGCCTCCTAGTTACTGAATTTGAAATCTATCTAAAACTTATATAAAGAAAACAAGTAAATAGATAGGTGACATATATGTCACAGCTAAATAATATGTATATTTATGTAGATAAACAATATAAGTTTGTTTTGAGTGTATGGGGCAGACCCCTGAATTGTTTTCAAGTATTCTGTGGCCTTTTGTGTGTATTTAACTTGTTGATTTTGGTATGGCCCCTTTAGGAGCATCCACCTATAGATTAGTGAGTGAAAAATGATACAATGGAAATATGGCAAGATTAGATAATTACAAATAAATATTACACCATTCAGCCCAAAGGAATGAGTTGAAGATCTTTGCGAGCGGCTAAGCCGCCATGTGCATGAAAGCCCCAACTAAATCCTTGTATCGGGATTTGAAATTTAGTGTTTGAAATATAGAAAGTGTGATGATTATCTATGCAAGTATAGATCAGATTTTTTAACATAAATTCACAAGTAAACTACTCAAGCTGTCTACACAAATTAAGCATATCAACATTGGTATGTGTGCCAATGATTTTTGGAATCAGTGCAAGTGATATGTAAAGTGAATATGAGAGTGATTGGGTAGATTTACCGATCAAAATGGATGTTTTTATTCACTTCCATGTTGTCCCCTTTGCCTCAAACACGTCTTTAGGTGGTCCCCAACTGCTTAGGAGAAGAAGAATAGGTGATCGGTTATGTCCTTGCAGGAAAACAACAAAATTTTAGTATTTATGTATGGAAAAACTGAATTAAATATAACAGAAATTTGCACATAAAATGAATATAACAGCCAACTAAGATGGTTCTCTCATGGAGGGAAATTGACCAAAATGACCAATTTTCCTATTTAGGAAAGGAAGGTTAATGGTAAGAAAACATAACAGAAATATACATGAATGAAAAGATAAAGCAAACAAGTATGAGAATCCAACTAAGGGGCCTATTTAAGGGCTATCCTAAGGTGCCCTAGGACTCCCAACCACTAGCTAAGGCTGAAAATAACTGAGTGCTTCAGAAAATCTACACTAAAACACATCAGACAAGTTAAACCAAGCGGTTAGAAGATGAAAGTAAGCAAGTTAAACCCAATGAAGCAACAAAAAACACCTAGCCAACCAATCCCTCTTGGAGATAACTAACATAACAAACATTTACCCCTACCCCTCAACCCTTAACCAACAAATGACACATCCAACAACTAAAATCTAGCAAGTATCACACACACAAAGAGTCTTGGAAATTTCAGCAGTTCTTTGTTACTATACTCATCCTCCCTTTTTACAATGCCAACCCAATTATTTATAAAGGAGAGGTGAAGGATTAGGGTTAGGTCACAAGACACTTGTCACTTTTGGAAAAGTGACAAGTGGACCAACCCTAAAGTATTTTTGTCTTTTTACAAAAAGTAACCTTATCCTAAAAGAGAATCTTATCCAAAAGGGAATCTTATCCTAAAGGGATCAATTCAAATCTGATTTGACCTCTTAATTACATTGTATACATGCCAAAAAGTAAATCATGCGAGACTTCGTATCAAAAAAAGTCATTTTTCATAAAATGACAAAACTTGATATGCCACATCACCATTTTCCTTGGGATTTGTGCCACCCCAAAGGCTCTTTGACTGCTTCCATGTTTTTCAACTGTAGGTGAGGTTTTTTAGGACAGTACCCAACCATCCATGGCTGTCGGATTCACTAGGATGAAGGCCCAAGGTGTGGGGAAATTGTTGAGTTGCTTCATAGGTCAAGAGGCCTTTGGGCTTTGGTCATTGTAAGTAAGGAAATTCCCACTGTTTAGGCACTTTTCAGACCTGATTATACCCCCCCTTTTTTGCCTATAAATTTCCATGTGACCTGCTTGAAGCATGGCCTCGATTTGGGCTTGTTTCGATGAGGGGATACCCTGGGCATGAAACTTGAGAGGCTCTTCCCTTGTACCAAACATACAAAAAACTATTCTTTACTATTCCCATGATGTATATATGTCTTCTACCTTTCCGCTGCCTTTCGTTTTGTGCAAATCTGACTCTAGATGAGTAAGATATGGCCTTGGAAAGTTACGCGGGAAGGAGCCAATCAGGAGACTGATCAGGGAATTTTTTTTAATTGTGGAAACATTATGGGCTAGACACTAGAATTGACAGGTTTATACAGCCTTGCGTACTTGTATCTGAAATGGGTTTTCCTCACTCGACCCAATTTGGCCTCGAAGGCCCCCAATTAGGCCTCCTTATGGCGCATGCTTGTCGAGCTAGTAATGAGTCCCTGTCGCTCTGAGACATGACACTGAAATATAGGATGAATTTGCTGAGGTGAATTCCATGGATGCATTCTGGACTTCGCCCCAGTCGTTTCGACTATTCACGTGAGAAAATTTGCCTCTCTATGGCAGAGTTATAGCATTAAATTGTCCAGGGACCCTTGGGGGGGGGCGGAATTTAAATTATACTATATAGTTCGAAACATATAAATAAAAAATTTTAAATTTTTTTAAAATTTTATTATAAATTTAAATAAAATCTTATTTTTAACATATATATATATATATAACATAATTTAAAAATTAATAAAATTAAAACATAAATTAAACTATATGTTTAAAAATTATATGATAAATTTAAAATTTAAATTAAAGCAAAAATTAAAAATC
>SNQJ01S0179413.1:21699-39959 GCA_010110895.2 Picea sitchensis | reverse complement strand
AAAAGGAGAAAGCAAACTTATACTGGTGGTTTGATTATAGATCTTGGGCAAGGAACTTGGGAAAGGACTACATCAACTTCCTTGATTGTAAGTTGTAAACCATGTGTCCATTAATAGAATATGTACAAGATTTTCCTCCTTACTTGATTGTATATAATTTTTATAATCTTTGTAGGGAATTGATATTCTTATGTTATGTTATTAGATCTATTATCCATTTATAAATCATTAGTTTGATCTTGTGAAAGGTTTCTTTGTGTCTCTATGTGTGCAGATCCATGTTGGTAAGAGCAAAGGGCATCTTTGAGAAAGATAACTAATAACGAGCGTGAACAGACAACTGTCAGATAACTGGGTAAACCTTTGATTTCCTCAACTTGTAGATTCTTTTCTTGTATAATTTATATCTAGGAAAATACACCGCTTGCATCTCTATTATGTATTAGGTCTAGGAAGAGCCTAAGGGAGGTAAGTCTTGCAGGGTTCATTTACCCTACAATAGACTGGAAACTCCCCTAGGGAAGCTATCATTTTTTAGTTTTCTTCCTCAACTTTTGAATCCATATTCTTAAGATCTTTTCATGTTTTAAGCCCTGATTTTTTGTTTTCATTCTACCCATAAGTATTTTTCGAGGCTATTGGGAAGTTTTTTAGTCTCAAATATGATATATCTGCTTCAAATATTTCTACAATTGTATGGTCATGGTTGCAAGATTCCTATGTACACAGAGTGACCACATTCTTTGGGTCATGAGTTGACTCATCATTGGGCGTATACGCCTTCAGAACTGCACTACAGAGTGAGACCATTTCTCTTGGTCGCTTTCTGTACCTATGTAAGGTGTGACCAATCACTTTGTGGTAATTAATAGGGTGCGGATAACTATTGAAAGAACATTTTTTGAAGGGGCATCCTTCAAAACATAGCCCATATATGTTTCTATCTTTTTTCCAGCCCTTCAGATCTTTCTCATATATGTCCCAACAGTCATTGTTGCAACATTTTTCAAAGTCATTTTGAAATCTTTCCTTTTGTGTGCCATTTATTTTATTCGATTTAAAGTTCCTTTTATTTTTGTGGGTACGGTTTAGATCATCTAATCTCATTCCCCCATAATTTTAGTCCTGATGGTACTTTTTTGAAGAGAGTTTGTTTGTTTTTAAAAATATTTTGGGTTTTCCTTTAGATTTTCTTCCATTGTTTAAACAAAGCCAACTCTCCTAATTTTCATCTCATCTTAGAGTGAAATCGTTTTTCAAGTTATTTGAAAACTTTTTTCTACCATTGAAAGATTGAGTTTTCTGCGTAGAAGACATCTTTGTGGTTGAATCTTTTATTCATAGGGTGATTGTTTTCTCCACCTTCATTAAATTTTGAGTTCTTTGCAAAGTGTCATTGAATACTTTCATTTTTATTAAAATAAAAATAAAAAGAAGAGTTTCTTTTGAGTTTTCATGCGATTTGGAAAGAAGAAAACAAAAATTTTGCATCCTAATTTCATAGTTGGAGTGTCTTGGTACATAGTTGAAAGAGCTTATTTTTGTTTGGGATTTTGGGAACATTAAATTGATATGTTTGGAATTTCAAATTTTTTCCATTTGAAAAAATAAAAGTGAAAGTTGCATTTTTTTGGGTGTTTATTTCCAGTAAGAAGAAAAATATATTTTCTCCATCCCGCAGATAGAATTCATTGCAGGAAAAATATTTGCATTTCATTATTATTGCATTTTTTTGGAGTCAAATAATCACATCATTAGTTTCAAATTAGTATACCCTTATGAGTAAAACAATATATTAAAATCAACCAATGGGATAATAAAATTAAATAGAAATTTTTGTTTATAATACACCAACAACAACTTAGAGCTAGAGTCTTTGGACTAGGAAAAGTGAGTAAATTGTCCAAGATTACTACATAAGACTGTAGAAAACTAAAGAGTGACAAAATCCAACTGTCTTATAGGAATATCCAAGAACCCCCTCTAACATAGGGGCTAAACACGAGGTCAGGTGTGGAAGAGCAACGAAGATTACCCCTCCAAGTTTTGACCAATTGTAGTGGAAAGAGAGTATATTAGGGGTTTTTCTTGAGTGTTATTGGTTCATTTGGTCTCAGTAATTCATGAATATAGAATCTGTTCGAGGTCCTTAGCATTATTATCGGTCCAATTGTCTTTAGTCCTCTTGAAATATTTGGACTTTGTTATCTTTCCCATGCATTCGGTCCCAATTATCGACTGTTCTCCCCCATAGGCCGACTGTGAGTTGGTAACCCTAGTAACCTTTCCTAGGTATCTACAAAGGTGAGTATGGGGGGCTTCCCATGGTACTTAGGGTAGACGTTGTGTCCCACTTTCAGTACCCTTGGAGGGTGATCCTACGAAGCGAGGGTTGCTTTCACCAAGAAGGGTTGTTACGTGGAGGTCGAGGTAACCACTTCTCATATCTTCCTTGATGGCTTGACATCTCGTCTTTGGAAGATCAGTCTTTCTATTGTTGCTTGGTTGATTACCTCTATATTTTATCTTAGGGGTTTTTTCTTTCGACATCCATAGTTGGCCTTAGGGATTGTTATTTCTATTATACTTTCACTATGGATGAAGAAGGTATCTGAAGATATAAGAGAATGAAAGCGTTGGAACCTGAAGAATACGATATTCCACACAAACCTTCTAACGAAGAGGTTTCTTATGAAATTAGGAGAATATCTCCCCCGAGTGACCATCTTGAAGGGGTAGTAAAAATCATAGAGGAAGGCTCTGTCCCTCCTGCAAATCCCCCTTTTATTGCTCCTTATAACCCAATATTTGTTGAGCTCCCTTCAACAAGGTATATTGATCATTTTTTCTTCTTACCACTTTCCACCCAATATTTAAAGTAGGAAATATTCTATCATGCATGCATCAACATTATGGTACTCCGATGCCACATCACCATTACCAGTATTCACAATCAAACTGGAAATTTCCTTTCTTGGCTACCTTAGATCTGTCAAATTTGTCATGTTTAATAAATGATCACATACAAAACTCCATGTTCTTTCCCCTATCACTGCCAAACTACTATTTCTCCTCCAATTTTTTTTTCTGTCGAGCCTCTCGATCCGTCAAAATCCCTTGGGAAGTAGAAAGAATTACGATCCCCATTCCACCTAGAACCTTTGGAATTTCTCGATAATTGGAATAAATTCTCAAACCAGATTTGCTGGTACGCTTTGACGTAGTCATATATGTTCTTTTCTTCCTTCTCCTATATTTTAAAGTCGAGATAAATTTTTTTTTTTGGCCTTCCTGATGTTCCCTAACATATTCTATAAAACCTTCTCGTAAAAGGATCCTTCCAATGTTCTTGGTAATATTAGTAGCTGTTACTCGAACCGTTCTTTTTTCTACCATGTCAGCGTTTCTTATAGAAGTAATTAGATTTGCAATAGTATCGTTACCCATGAAGAACAAATTCTTAGGAATTCCTGGTCTCGATATAAAAGGCATGTTCGATCTTCTTTGAGGAATATGCCTGAGGTGCAATGAATTGATCCATGTATCATTTGATGAACTATCAGGTCTGACATCCCGAAATTCGATGGAAAACCTGGAGAATATCCTAACAACCATGTAATGAAATTTCATCTTTAGTGTTATTCTAACTGCTTGATGGATGATTCCATTCGATTGATACTTTTCCAAACAAAACTCATAGGCTTGGAGGAAAAATGGTATGTTGATTTTCCTAGAAACTCCTTTGTCGATTTTAATACTCTCACCATGGAATTTCTGACTCACTTACAAATGCCCATTCAGTATGGGACCAATATAGATATTTTAACCTCGCTTCGACAATCCACCTCCACTCATATTTCTATTCATATTCATGAATGGAGGTGACGATGACGGTTGATTAAAGCCACTATTCTGAACCAAATCCTAGCATATTAGTTGACAAAGTCACTCCTCTCACCCATTACTAGAGATATCTCCATGGGAGGTGTTGTAACTAAAGAACAAGCCATCAACCATGCCCAATATTTAGACCTGGTATATTCCCAATCAGACACACTATAATATATGATCCCTCATGTTCCTAGACCATCGACTGATCCTTCAAAACCAACCCTAGGAACCCATGCTGATGGCATAGCGGGTTCCATAAAATTACAGTCTGTGAAACAATTGCAGACTAGTACCAATACTAAGTCTCCTCCCTCTCCTGCACAAACCTTCTAGGCGAATGTGGTCCAATCCACTTCATCTCATACATTCAAAGGAAAGAAGAAAATCAAGGGTAAATCCAAAAAAACTTCTAACCAGTAGGAGAGTACAAACGCTCAAGACCCCAATGTTGGGGGAAAAAATAAACGAAAGGTGAAATATCATTCCAAGGTATGTAAGGAGGACCACTTCACCAAATACTTTCCTTTCCTTGTCAAGGTTCATCAATAACTTGAGTGAGGGTGATATCCTTCCCAACCAATAGTTTTAACCAAACCTTTCCCCCATCAACAAGAAATGGTCACACAAGTTCTTGTACCTCCACCTGGGGGAAATGCAGAGTCCTCATCCACAAATATTATGATGGTTAAATCTATAGTGGAACTATCCACCCGAGTGAATAACTATGACTCCTAAGAAGGGAAGCATCATCTAAGGATCCTCCATTGATTACAACATCCAATGGCCCTCTGAATTTAGAGAAACCAGATTTCAAACCTGCACTCCACCCTCCAAAATGGGTACTTCGACAAACTACCCATAATATGAATGCCCAGGCAGCTCAACACTATAGCATAGTAGAATATATTTCCCAAGCACCACGTGCCATGTCAACACTCAAAGTAATGCAGAGTTTTCCTTCATAGAAAAAAGCCTTTCTATCAACCATATAGGGAATTAACCCTTCAGATTCCAATATTGTTTCCTTTGACACAGAACATAGTGAACTAGGTCTCTCACACCAATTAGCATTGCAAATCATAGTTGGTTGTTTGAATAAGAATATATTTCGTACAGTGATAAATGAAGGAGAGACCACTTGCAGTATGTATTTGTCATGTTGGAAAGCTCTTGGTTCTCCATAGTTCACCACATATCCAACCATCCTAAAATATTTTGATGGACATTCTTTCAAACCTCATGGAATTATCACCTCTTTATCCATTGAGGTCAGGGGAAAAATTGTCTCTGTAGAAGTTGAAGTGGTAGATGCCATACTTGACTATAATATGCTCTTGGGTCACACTTGGTTATATGTAATGAAGGATGTTGGATCCACTTTATTTTGTGTCATACTATTTCCCCATCAAGGAAATATAGTCATGATCGACCAACTGGATTATTGTACACCTAACTTACAAACTAATCCTAGTACCAACGTTCCCTTCATAGGTGAATATTCTGGGGGGTATGATATCGTTGGTGTAGGTATGTTTAAATATCCTTTTCTTATGGGGATATTCCCCCTTCTTGCACCTGAAACTACCCATACCACTCCTATCAACATTATTTGCTCATCTACTATTGGATCCCTCGAGTCATTTGATCCTTGGGTGGTACCTCATCAAGAGGATGTTGACTATGGAGCATCCATCCCACTCACCACAGTTAATAGTATTGATCCAGCCATCCATCAAAATCCATTCATATTGGTCAAAAAATCCATCCTCATGTGGAGTGTGATCAACCTTCTCTGCCCATACGGGTTGTTGACTCTCTCGGTTTATATGATTCCCTAGATACTAAGTTTACTTTAGAAGAGGCCATCCCAGAAGTCATGGATTCCATTGATAAGCCTAGAGAGGATGATAATCATCACACCTTCCTCCCTGATTTGAAACTGATGAGAATTAACATAATGAATCTTGCTTCGAAACTGGGGGCATTGGCTAGGACATCTAGTCAACCTCCTAGTCTAGACCCTTTTCCCCCTCGATTATATTTTTTGAAACTTGCCAGAAAATTATCTACTATCCCTTTCACCAAAAAATTGTGTTTTGTACTTCTCTCATGTCTTGATGTATCCCATCAATGAGCTCCCATAACTCACAAAACCACTCAAGATGAGTATCTTCAACCGTAGATATTTGTTCCTATGTGAAATGGCCTCGACACGGTGAGCCATATGATGCCAATAATGGCTCATGAGTTGATTGATTATGGAAATGATCCTTGGCTTGAGCCCTTTAATGGGATATCCTTTGTATAAACCATCAAGATGTGTAGTTCCTTGTATATAGGTGTGTGGTGTGAGTGCCTTTTTTTTTGTGTACATAATATCCAAAAAAATACAAAAAAAAATCTTTTTAGGATTTCACTATGCATGCTGACCTTGGAACCTAGTTTATGTGAGTTGAGAGGATTCTAGGGATGTTTTTAATATGGGGAAATCCATTTAAGTTGAAGTACATATCTCTAAACTAACATATTGGGAGAGGTTTTTCCCTACGTTTCTCTCTTTGCATTATTAACAGTCCATATTTCTAACAATATACCTTAGGTTCCCACCATTTCTGTTGTTTTAATGGTCACACTTTATTAGTATTATTTTCTTACTGCTTATTTCTACTACATCACCATTTTCTTCCATTGCTTATCACACCACAACCATGCTTGACCACTAGCCATATATAAGCTCCCATTTTATAACACCCCTGGAAGAGAACTATTGTTATAAGTGGTCATCATTCGCCATGTCTTGTTGCAGTCTATTGCTTCAGTTAGGTTCCATGTGCTTGGAACTTAATTGCATACCACTCATTCTCTCCATTTGAGCTTACTATTATCCCTTTGTTGCGCTCGATAATCCAACCATGAAAAATGTACACCCTAGAGTCTCCTTTAAGATTTTTTCAGACTCCCTGGACATGAAAATATTGTCGAATGAATTTGTTTCCTTTCACAGTCGTTAAATGGATTTGAAAGGACATCTATTTGGTGTAATTTTACCCCTTTTCGGACCATATGGACTGATTACAAAAAAGGAATACTCTAGTCAACATTGGCTAGAATAGTTCTCCCTTGTATTATTTTATAATTTTTCGGACTCAATGGACTCAATTTATGAAAAAGACTACATTTGGAGTCTTCTTTGTTCTTCCAGACTCTTTAAATATGAAATTACACACAAGAATTTACTTTCTTTGGTTCGTTAAATCCACGAGATTGTATATGGAGTTTTTCTTTTAGATATTTTTAGACTCCTTAAATATTGAAAAGACCGCCAAACACCATTCTCCGCCCTGGGCTCGAGAATTAATCAGGGATAATTTTAAGGATGGAAATTTATTTTAAAATGTATAAACCTTGGCGAATCTTAATAATCCTTCATATTCCAACTATAAAATGTTTGGCGATATTTTTGTAAAAACATTCAAATTTCTAAGGATTTTATATAGTTTGTAGAAAATTTTGGCGATTTTTAAGGTAAAATAATTGTATCCTATAAAATTTGGGCGAATCTTTTTTAGAATAGCTAATTGTTTTTTGGGAAAAATCATGGAAAATTATCCCATGAGCAAAATTTATCCCCTAAAATCATCCATGGAATTAATCCACGGGTGAGAATATCGAGCAGACTTTTATTTTATTTCGTGGTCGTTCTCAAACATGAATAATGGGGGAGTTTTTACGTCTATTCATCTTCACAAATGGAAAACATGAATAATGGGGGAGTTTTTACGTCTATTCATCTTCACAAATGGAAGTTATCCATTGAGTCACCCTTGAATAATGCCCCTATTTGGCGTCTATGTACAACAATTGGGTAATTCGTTGTCTCTCAGTAATTATCATCTCCATTAGTTCTCAAACTCTGTCGATTGGTTAGTCTCCCATTCCTCCATGGAATTTTTGTCATTAACGAAATAATGCTTCCAAGTCAGTTATTTTTCAAGGTTGTTTTGTTCAAGCGGAAGCTAGTATGTGTCATTTACAGCCCTTTATCCCATTCATATATCACCCATCCCTCTAATTCAATTGTGATCTACTATTACACTCTTCACACTATCTAACTTTATATGTTTCATGTCGCATTTGATGGGGTATACATCAAGTCCCTCCTTTGAGGGATTTTATCCTGTTGACTCTAGATATTCATCCAAGTTTGAAATCTAGAAACCAGTTAGTACCCTAGGATTTGCAGACATCAACAAAATATTCCCTTTCATTTCAACAATGGGTTTACATCATTGGCTCATGTTCAATGAATATACGAGTTTTCAAATTCAACTCATTTATTCACACCTGTTATATTGTACTAGGTATCTTGGGGTCCATCATCATCATCGATGGGTTCTTTCACATCTGTTAATGGTATACATCAATGACCGGTAATCAAATAGTTTCTACCATGTTTGGCATCAACTCATTTATTTGCATGTTGTAAATACATACCATTGGGATTTTGGATGAAGACCTTGTGTTGGGACCACCACATTCCTTGATGGCATTCCCAACCAAGTTGCGATGAAGTTATTCATGAGTACTTCAGATATTGCTCAGGAATCGAGTCATCTCACTGATTTGTATACTATGACATACATCCACATTTGTATTTGGTTGTGGCTATGTTTTCACTTGTGACATGGATCCACAATGTACTCTTTCATGAACATGATCTAATTGTATGTGTCATGCATGGATCTGCAGTGTACTATTTTTGCGGCTATTCTTAGTTTTTGTTACCAAGCATGGGTATGCCCACCTCGAATATGTTATTATTATGCCATATTGATGATGGTTTATTTCTAGGTTCCTTCTCCAAAGCTCTATGATTTTGTTTTTAATGTATTCCGTCCATCAAACACCTCTTCTGACCTTACACTTTAGGGGGAATATGTTATACAGTTATTTTTCACCTGATCACCTGATGGGAATCATCTAGAGGTTAACAATCTAAAACACTGAATTATACCACTTTTCCCCTAGATCTACAGTACCTTTTTTCCTAGTCATTGGTTGTCCCTTTACATCCTGTGACCAATATTTGTTGGTCACTTTTTGTCCTCTTTCAAAGTGCAACTAGTCGCTCCCTACAAGAATGAAGTTCACGACCAGGTCTGTTACTCCCTATTTAGGATTAGGTTCCATGAGATGAGATTACAATTCCTATTTTTCATGGTTCGACCTTGAGAAGCTTTTTATATTGGGCATCTAGATCCTATATAGATTAAACTCTGATCTTATATTTATTATCATATATATTGAGGTTCTCTCATGGGAAAAAGAGGGAGAAAAAGGAGAGAGAGAACATATACTAGTGGTTTGATTACAAATATTAGGCAAGGAACTTGAGAAAGGACTGCATCAACTTCCTTCATAGTTAGTTGTAAACCATTTTTCCATTAATAGAATATGTACAAGATTTTCCTCCTTACTTGATTGTATGTAATTGTTATAATCTTTGTAGGCAATTTATATTCTTATGTTATGTCATTATATCTATTATCCATCTATACATCATTTGTTTGACCTTGTGAAAGGTTTCTTTGTGTCTCCGTGTGTGTAGATCCATGTTGGTAAGAGTGAAGGGCATATTCGAGAAATCTAATAGCTAAGGAGCTTGTAGGGAAAATCGTTAGATCACCAGGTAAACTTTTCATTCCATCAACTCATAGATTCTTTTCGTGTATAATTTAGAATCAGATCTAGGAAAATATATTGCTTGCATCTCTATTCTATCTTAGGTCTAGGAAGAGACTAAGGGAGGTAACTCCTATGGGGTTCATTTACTCTACAACAATTAGTTAGTGATAATAAATCTGCAATCTAAGGAAATAAACCTGCATAATAAATATTTAAGAATATTACAAGATCTACTGTGACAAACTACTCCAGTAGAATATCCACAACATTTTACACATCGTGGTTCCTATAATATATTACCACTCTGCAACAAACATACAATATATTAAGATGTTTCCTACAATATGTTATCACCATCTCAACAGTTCTTGGTTTCAAATTTTACTACTTATGATGCTTCCATTTTGTTTTCTAATGTTTTATTCTATTCTTCCAAATACTATTAGAGAAGGTGAACCTCATAGCTTCAAATTTCCAATACATTATTTTTCGTCTTCCAATTTCTCATGCTCCTCTAGCACTTGTTCAACCTAGTAGTGGTGGGTATATGTTTGATGAAATCATTAATAACAAGATAGTAACCTTCATTAACACAAAATATCCATTACATTAGAACTAAGATGCATTATCAACACTGCATGAGTGCCATATCTATAGTGGGTTTGTTGATATAACATCACAATTAACACATACAATGTCAATGTATTTTTATGTTATGTCACTAAAATGTCATCCTTGAGATACTAAATTGTCACTAAAATGTTAGTCTTGAGATACTCAGTTTTCACTAAAATGTCTCAATTATGACATTAACAAATCATAAAAATAATTCAATCTTGGCACATGGCACTTAATGATGTTGGGTTTTTGACCTAGTTTTGTAGGGATTATAATGCAAATAGAGCTTACAGAAGAGTCTAAAATTGACACATGGCACTAAGAAATGTTTGGGTTTAGATGAAATTTCATTACCGATCTGATGTAAGGATGGATTAAATAATTTTTAAAAAATGGTATGTGGCATTAAGGAATGTTGAGGTTTCGACAATGTTTCATCATCATTTTGATGTAAATATTTGATTTAAATAGAGCTCACATAAATGTTTAAAAATGACATGTGGCACTAAGGAATATCAATTTTTTGACAAAAATTCATCGTCATTCCCATGCAAATAGATCTCATGTAAAAGTTTTTAAATGACACATTGCAGTAATAAATGTTGGGGTTTTGAGAATGTTCATCAGAGTTCCAACATAAATAGAGATCACAGAAGGATTAAAACACAACATGTGGAACTGAATGTATGTTGAAAAACAAAAGATTATAATCAAATGTAAAAAATGTGATGAACAATTATTGATGATTTCATTTTCTGTATTTTGTCTTTTTTTTGTGACAACATAAATGACGATACAATGTTAGAAGTTTTACCCAAATCTAGCAGTGTGTCCCATGCATAAAAAATCATCATTATAAAATGGAAACAAAACTAATTAGCTAGGGTTTAAGCCATTTTATCACTAACAAAAGATGACCAATATCTACAGACAACAATTTATTATTTCAATCCAAATATATAGCATCCAACATATCCATCATGACCCAAATTCAAGGCCATGAGTTTGAATTCCACTATGATGCTATGAGAAGATTAGCATATAAACAATGTGAACATGCCATCATAATAAACAAAGTTATGATAACCATAACATCCTTATTACTCCAATGAAATATTAGCATGGTGGGCCTTAATATCCCATCTAAGATATTATTGACTAGACAATTGGACAATGGATATGTAGAGTAGTTAGGGTGATAATATAAAATTGATCAATATAATACATTTGGTGCAAAAATTTGCAATCATAGGCATGCTGACCACAAAAAGGGTCATCAAATTTAATACCATTCTATGTTGTTTCTTTATTCATGAAGAGTTTGAAAGGGTTTTAAATGATTTCCGTAGTGGCACTTGTGGTGGCCATCTCTTAGGATGACCATTATGTAGAATATAATTTGAGTTAGTTATTTTTGGACCTCCCTTTTTCTGATTGCATTGAAGCTATCAAGTGAAGTGAAAATTGTCAAATTTACACACCGAACCTAGAACTCCAATAGTTTCCCTTCAACCCATAGTCCCTATGAATCCCTTTTGCAAGTGGGGTATTGACTTTATGAAGTGTCATGCTACATCTACTATAGATCATAACTAGGTTGTTGTGGATGTTGATTATTTTATGAAGTGGGTGAAAGTTGTGCCAACCTTGAGTAACCAAGTAACTACGACATGCTGCTTAGTTTTCAACCATGTAATTAATTTCTTCAGTGTCCCTAAATAATTGGTATCTAACCATGGCACACGTTTTGAACACAAATTATTTCAACACTTTTCTTTTCATTTAGGTTTCATGAATGAGTTTTCATCTCCATACTATCTATATGGTACTAGCCAAGTTGAGGTCATCAACAAGGTCCTTAAAACCATGCTATAGTAGACAACAAATAAGCACAAATCTACTTGTCATCACATGTTGTTTCTTGATTTTTGAGCATATAAAACATTTAGTAAGTATGTGATAGGGTTCACACCATTTCAACTCATTGATGGTGTAGAAGTAGTTTTACTTGTCGAGTGGGAGATCTCATCCCTTCATTTGGGTTTTGAACTTCTTCTTGAAACCACTTCTCTTGAATAAATACCGGTTACATTGGAACAAGAGGATAAGGAAACTACATTTCCTTGCAAAAAAATGAGGCTTCACTATTTTTTTTCCAAATCCCAATATGACTACCAAGTCCTCACTTGCCCATTTTTTGAAGGTGGTCTAGTCCTTGTTTATGAACAAGCTCATGATTCATTAAGACATGTAAAGTTTGAATCTTTATGGAAATGCCCTTATGTCATAAAATGATGAGTATTAATGGGGAAATTTTGCTTGTATTTCATGAGGGAGAGCTCCTCAAGAATCCCCACAATGGGTTATATTTAAATACATTCTACCCTTTGGCTCACAAGAACCATCCATTTTCATATGTATATACTCTGTCTTTTGTTTTGTTTTTTAAGTTTGTGTCACCTTGGATTGACTCCTTATGAGTTGCTTTCATTTCTTTTTAGATGGTTTCACAACCTCTCCCTTACATTGGTTTTTCCAAAGGTGTGAATCGCTACACTCAAAATATTTCCTCGATTGTTTGGGCCATTTACAAACCTTTGAATACATTGTTCCATTCTAGTGGAACTTGCATTGCCTCTTCCACTAATAACCAGGATGAATATGATGTTATGATGGGGTCACTTAACAATGGCCTTTGGTTCTTCATCCATCACCTTCATGTTCATCTCGATTCTCACTTTCTTACCATGTAGTTTAACAACTACTATAGGATCCGTTATCCTTTTCTTTTAGAAAAGATCTATGAGTTAGACTATTGGATACAATTTGAAACCATTAGATTCATCCATGTTCCCAAAGGTCACAATAGGTTTGTATATCACATTGCAAATAAATATCTATATTGACAGTCATTTTATTCATAATAAAGGAAGTAAACATTTCAATGTGCATAAATGGCATCACATAATCATAAAAAAATGCAAATATGAAATCATCACACACATTTTGCATTTCATTCACATAATGAGTAGAGTCAAAAGTTGTGTGTGTGTGTGTGTGTGTGTGTGTGTGTGTGTGTTTGTGTGCACGTGTGTCATAAAAATACAATTGTTTACATATGGAGTCTAGATATGTCCAAAATGAGGTCAATGTCTATAAACATCAAGTACAAACCTAGGGGCCCCCTACCTACAAGCTCTAGGTTGCATCTAGCCAAGCCCCTCATTTCCTAACCATCCATTGCAACCCTTTGAAAGCCTACAAGCTCCATGTTTTTGTGTCATATGCACTTTTGGTTTTGATTTCATGACTACTTTTACATTGTGGCATATGTTTCATGTGTGTAAGTAGTTCACTTAGGAGATGTTTTTTCTTACCATCCTTTCACATGGATCATTGGTAACCCTTTATGTAGACTTCATAAAACTAGCATATAGATAGAGTATCCCAAATTTTTACATTTCATTTGCATTATTTTTTAATCCTTGAATATKCCTTTAAAAAAACTYKCCCTACTCCACTCCCCCCATTTATGCAAGTGGTTTATCCCATCCATATCACAATTCACCCTTKCCCAATGATAGTACTCCACATTGCATGGAACCCATGTTGTTATTTAACCATTTAGGAGTGGAAGTTTGTATAGTCTACACCCCATAAATAGCCACATGATTCTTCTCAATATTTTTTGTCTTATTCCCCTGRACTCTTGAGTGGTTTGTATCAAATTGGCATATTATGAAATATAGTATCACATGTCATTGATCCAACGCCTCCTCCATACTAGGAATATCATTTTTTATTTTATGCCTCCATACATAATTCCCTCAAGGATATTTCCATTAGTTACCCATCCCTAGTCTCTTCCATTCGACACTTTCTTTTTACCCTCTCTTATTGATCTGTTTGGTTGCATTTTTAGGGCCCTTATCTACTTGCTCGTAATGTATCTAGTTTTTTTCATTCTTTTGGGAAGGTTTCATAGTGCTACTTTTTCACCACCATGTTAAATGATATATTTTATGGAAGTTGTCATAGTACCCATTTTTCAAATCATTGTCTTTGTGTAATACCCCAGTTTTGACCATTGGCATGTATTAACTCAGATTATGTGAATGTTGTAAATATACTAGTATGGATTTCTAATGTGGATCTCAAGGCCAAGGCCTTAATACTAAATGGTTAGGCATGTATGACATAAATATATGTATATGGACAATGCAGTAGGATTTCCATGGTGAAATTAAGTTATGTTGATCTAGGTGGATATCGGTGGCCACCCACCTATTCCACTGGCTCGAAAAAGAGTTTTCCACATTGGTAGTTTTTCGACAGTTTTTCGAGTTCCAAACGGGCTATTTTGAGGCCCTAAATGACATGTTTTGGGGATTTAGGGCCCAATAAACTACGAAATGAACTAGCCTAGGCCAGTAAAAAATATTTCTTTTCGGCTAGACCTTTCCAACGCTGTATCAAGATCCCTAAATGGAGATCATATGAAAACATTACGCCCCTGAGAAGTTGATGTTTCAACTACTCCCATTGGGGCTTGCAAACCTTTTGGCTTTTCATATTCTGGGGTTAGGGTTTTGGATTTTCCTTATGTTAAAAAGGCCTTTGGATTCTCATTTTAACAATCATATTCTTTTGAATGAGCATAATCGTCACATCTCTTCTCAGAGATAAGATGCCACCATTCTAGCGAGTTCATTCACTCTATATTTTTACAATTCTGTACATTTCACTCATTAATAGAAATTGTGTATGTATGTCTGTGACTCTTGTTATATATTTGATATATCTATGTTATATTATTTATATATATCTGTATATTTCATATTATATCTCTGCTCTCATTTTGTGTAGAAAATAATTTGGATCAGTGGTATTAGAGCAAGTTTCTTTTGACAATTTTTCAGTGCATGTCCCCGATGAGGTCCAAGTATAGAAATTTGGGTCTTGAGCTTGTCTCTCTTGAGGAAAATCACTCTCACATTCCCAAGAAACGATCCATGGAGGAAGAAAATAAAAATGATGGAGCTGAAGATTCTCTCAATTTGTTGCTTGAGCAAGCTCTCACGTGACAGAGGGACGAAATGATGGAGAAATTTCCCCACATTGTTTAACGCCTGTAGATAAAAACATGCACATATTCATCAAGAAAATACTTTGGAGGAACCTCTCCTTTCAAGGTACAATTCAATTTTTATATCCCCGTATTTGAAGGTCAGATAGATGCAGATGGCCTAGAAAAATGATTAAATATGCTAGAAGGTTATTTCTTTATTCACAATTTTTCTGACAGGGAAAAGATCACCTTTGAACTCCTTAAGGCTCTCCCCCATGTCAAACATTGGTGGAAAAATTAATGGGATAGAATTTCCACAAAGGAGTCTATAATATATGGGGCCAAGCCCACTTGGGAGTTTTTTGTCAATGCGGTCAAGGAACACTATTACCCTATTGGTAACTATGATGACCAATACATGAGATGGACCACAATGCGACAAGAGATGGGAAAACTAGTGTCAGAGATCACAAATACTTTCCATACCTTACACACCAATATGGGTATGAAATACTTTGAGTGGCATCCGGTTTTGAAATAACATAGGGATTTGCATAGGTACATCCAAACCAAAATGGATTTTATGGACATCTCATCACTAGGAGATGCCTATTGATATGTTGTGAAAATCGAGCATAAAATTAGGCACCAGAACAAATGGGAGTTCAATTATGAAAATACGTAACAACCAAATTATGGTAAATACATCCCTAACAACTAGCTTCTAGAAAACCAGTCCAAGACACGGGAAAATAAGGGTAACAAAAATACAAAGAAGGACACTAGAAAGTGGTGTGATTTTCACAAAATCCCCTGGCACAAAATTGATGAATGTCGCTAAAAAAAATAATTGGTGGCCAAGATAAAAAAAAGGGATATGAACTCTGATTCAAAATCTGATTCAGAAAATAATGGGAGATAACATATCATTGATGCAGACCCCACTACTACTATCATGACCACAACAATTCAACGATAAGAACCAACAGATTTTGAAGAGGGGGGTCTCCTTTTTCATTCACAGATGTGGGTGAAGGGGACCCCACTGCATTTAATTGTTGATAGCAGAAGCCATAAGAACCTCATATCAACAGAGGTCGTTAAACAATTGGGATTTTTGACAACACCACACCTGCAACCATACAACATTGGGTGGCTTCGCCAAGGGCGAGATCTCCGTGTCAACCAACAATGTTGATTTTCATACAGAATACAAGCCTTCAAGGATGAGGTATTATGTGATGTTTCCTGGATGGATGTTAGTGATGTTCTCTTAGGCCATCCATATATGTGGAAGCACCATGCTATCTATGAATCTTGACCCCATAGTGTCATTGTTACTATGGGGGGTCATCTCTACAGGTCACCAAAGGTAGTTCCAACTACTGTCCCACCTAAACAGTGCCACAAGGTAGTATCTCATACTACAAAATTTATCTTCTTCATAACCTGTTTGAAAGGTGAATAAAAGGACACTGCACCCACTGCAGGATCGGTCCAAGCACCTTTTATCCAGCATAAGCATGTTGACAAGATTGAAGAAAAGTGAAAAGATTCCTTCTACACACATTCATCTCATGTAACCCGATTGGTTAAATATGTCCAACGCTTCCAACATTAGGTTCTCAACAACCTTCCACAAGCCTGTTGTGTTTCTTATATGATTAGTATAATGCACACATTAATTATCAATCCAGGATTCGTAATCAACAGAGTTACAAGACACCAATAAGAGAGGTAATTTTAATGTCATGAGTATAGAACTAATCTAGATTATGCATGCTGGGAATAAAGAAAACTGTCAAACTAAAACACACTTTGGTTGTCTTTCACAGAGGGACTATCTACTCCATTGTGGCACATGCAAGTATGATATGGAGTCCTCTGATAGATCAACTCTGTTATTTGACCCAGAAAGCTAATTATGCAATCACACTCTGAAAAGGAAATCACACATTAATCATCAAGGCATAGCATGGGTAGTTCCGTAGCCAATATATTGGGTATGTTGTGGTTCACAATAATATATTGTGAACTTCACTAGTTCTTTTCCAGTATGTTTGACTATTGCTGCCAACGTTTATGTTCACTAAGAGAAATCAAATTCATAAAAACAGAAACAGGGCATATGAAAAAACAGAGTAAGTAAAGATCGTAAGCAATTATATGATCAAAATCCTAAACTGAACTATACTATTAACATAAAAATCTGTTAGAGATGATGGAATAAATTGAGAAATCAAAGCTACAACTAGTCTAACAGTTACACTATCGAAATCAAATGCTAATACTAATCTACAAGAATGATGACCTCTGTTGGGCGGTGGTCCATTGCCACTTCAACAGGTCCGTGATTGGAGTCTACAATAAGTTGGTTTTTGATCAACACATCACTCTTACTCAGATCTCAAAACATGAAATTAGATTATGCTAACTACTCAATTCACATCCATTCATTATGACTCAATAATCAAGACATGGAAATAAATGAAACTCTTCTATTAAACTCAAACCCAAGAAATGTTCTACAATATATGATATTGCTTTGACATACTGTGCTATCTATTCTCTCTATGTTCTCTCATCCACTATCCTTGCCATGACTATTTAAATAGTCTCATTTGTGAAACAAAAGGAGGTGAAATCTTCAACATATCAACGATTGTCAAATTTACACACTCAGTTACATATTTTAAGCTTCATCCTCATGACATGGAGTGCATGAAGATGAAGCAATAATCAAACTAGCTCAATATAGTCTTGCTCGAAACTTTGATGATCTAATAAACAGTTAACAAATATCTCAGGCACAATCTAGAGATTAACTTGGCATACTCTGTTTCCTCTACTGGTACCAGATCATAACAGTCGAGACATGATGGATAGTACCGGATCCGAACAACGCGCAATTGGTTGGTACCAAACTAAAATAGGTTGCAGGTGTTGGTACCAGATCGCGGCTGTGATTGATTTACGGGTACCAGATCTGAACATGAGG
>SNQJ01S0179410.1:6793-19538 GCA_010110895.2 Picea sitchensis | reverse complement strand
ACCTTTGTGACACTAAGAAGGTTGAAGATGAAAAACACTTTCTCTTAGATTGTCCATCCTATACCCATATTAGATCTCATTTTCAAAATATTGATCACACTACCAACCTTCCTAACCTCTTAACTCAACAAAAGTATGGTGATTTTGGAAAGCTTCCCTTAATGCTTTTCGAGCACAGAAACAAAATTCTAAAGAATCACAAGTAATCACTTACCCATCATCATCATCATCATCATCATCATCATCATAAGGAGATTTTTTTTAGTTGTATTTATTAAACTGTATGTTTTTTATATATTATTAAATTGTATGTTCTTTTATATAGGGCGATGTTTTTATTGGAAATATCATTATTTTATAAAAAAACTTAATATGATTAAAATGTTTGTTTTTTAATGTATGTTTTTTTTTTAAATGTATGAGGATTTGGAAATGACATTGTCTTATGTATGTATTTATTGGATTGATTTTACATTTTTATTAACATTTTGTTATTTTTTTTTTCTACCATGTTTAATTTTCTATTTTCTAACTTATTTCATATAATTAAATTAATTAGCATACTCTCTTAATTGGTGGACGAGAATGTTGAAGTGCATTTAATTCTCTATTTTCTAACTTATTTCATGTAATTAACTTAATTAGTATACTCTCTTAATTGGTGAACAGGAATGTTGAAGTGAATTGAGGGGTGTACATGTCAAATGAGGAAACTAATAAAGAACATTGTTATGTTTTCATGCATAAATCTAGGTTCAAAGTTTTAGCTCATTCCTTTTAAAGGGTGAAGGTTTTCTACCCTACTATAAATCTAAATTATTAGTGTAAATTTAACTTTCCAATAAATCTGAATGGAGATTTATACATGCGAATTTGAATGGAGATTTATACATGTGAATTTGAGTGGAGACTTATAATTTACAATGAAGGAAACATGTTTATACTTTCCTGTGAATTTGAACATGGATTGGTACTAAATTTGAACAAGACTTCTCCACCTATGGGAAGAATATTGAACAATACTAGTACACAAGTCCCTTATGTGGGTTTTATTTGTTTCCTTTGATTTTTACTCTAATATGAGTAATTCACCCCAGATACCAAAAATTCTCAAGGGGAGACCTAACAAAGTAATCTTAGATATATGTATCAATATATAGAATCATTAAAAAAAATAGAGAAGAGAGACAAGCCCAACTTAAAACATAGTTGTATGGATATATAGAATCATTAGAAAAATGTAGATAAGAGAGAAGTCAAACTTAAAACAAAGTTGGAAACAATGCTTGATAATAAATTTAAATCCTTTGAAGACAAGATTGAGACAAAGATAGAAAATGCAATTTTAGGGTTTAAGAGAGCTGCATAAAATGGAAGACATATTACAAGAAATAAAATAAAAAAATCCAAGAGAAAAAACAATGAACTCATGAGGTAGATGAAATTTGGTTATAAATTGTTTGGAACCAAATCAACAATTTGTCTATAAATTGTTTGGAACCTAAGTTGGATTACAAACCAATCAAAGAATAAATGAACATGCTCATATAATTAGACCATGAACATAACAAAAGAGCCTTGAACCTCAAAATTTCTAGTGTAAAAGAGTAGAAAGATGAGAACACACTCACAATAGTCCAGGAATAACTAAAAAATAAATGATAAATTGAGACAAACTTGAATCATAGAAGCAAAAAGGTTAGGAAAAATAATTGAAAATAAAGATAGGTTGATCTAGGTTAAGGTAAGGTCTAATGACCATAAATATGACATACTGAAGAAAACTCCAAGCTTAAAAGGGTCAGAAGTATTTATCAATGAATATCTCATTCTAGAGGACCAGGTTGAATTAAGGAAGGAAGTTTAAAAGGTGAAAGAAGCAAGGAAGGAAGGGAAATGAGAAATAATTCAATAAAAATGATATTATTAGGAATAGAGACCAAAAAGATAATAATAAATCGAAATTTAGGTTAGATCTCGAGTGATATTGCTATGATTTTCTTGATTGAAACCTATGATCATGAAGAATATAAGGTCCCTAATATAGAAGGATTTGTTTTGTGGTCGACATGGAAAAATAAGTTCTCTCGTAGAGGGTTTGGAGGCATAGTTTGTTACATAAAAATGAGCATATCTCCTCACATTCGAATTCATAAGAAAGATCCTCTCAATTGATACATATGGATGGAGATATCTGATATTAACGTAAGAAGATCTATATAGAAATATGTTATTTTGCACCTATTAACTCTACTTGTTATACAAAAAACAATCTAGATATAAGAACTCTCCCTACAAAATCTTAGAGTGATATATCTACGATATGAAAGGTGAAGGTAGTATCCTCCTATTAGGTGACTTTTATGCTAGAGATGCAAATAATCAAGCTATTATTTAAGTAAGGATTCCAACCCAAATCATATATGGATAGATGAGGACCTTATCTTATCTAATAGAAACAAAATAAACTTTTAAGACCTAATCAATTATTTGTTTGGTAGTGAACTAATCAAGCTCTCTAATTCTCAATATTTAATAATTTGCAATGGTCTAATGAAGTGGCCAAAATCTAACATGATGACTGGTATCCATGGGTTGGGTAGTAGTGTCATTGATTATGTAATATAAAATATCCCCATGTATACAACCAAATAGTAAACTTTGATCTTTTAGATGACCACAAAATCGACTTTGATCATAGACCTTTAACCCTAACTCTAAACTTTGTGATGCACAAAAACTCCATTAAAGAGAATTATGATAACCAAATGCACTTACTTTTGACAAACATAAATTCAATCTTTTCTTAAATGACTTAGGTCATTCTTTAAATCTCTTAATGTATCCGAACAATATTAAAGCTATGTATCGCCCTCGGGGGGGCAACTCAATTGGCAAGTGCCGTGAAAATGAAGTTCCATGAGGTTTCGAGTTCAACTCCCCCCGACTTACAATGTGTGCCACATATGGGTCCTCGTGGGCACACCTGGAGGTTATAGTGGTAGCAGTTGGATAACATGGCCACGTGTAATGCGAGCACATACCCAACTACTTGTTGATTCCTCCAGACATAAAAAAAATAAATATTAAATCTATGTATCAAAATTTTACAACAATCCTCTCTACTTCCATTAACAAATTCTCTATTGAGGTCCTATGTAAAAAGAAAAACAATACAACTAACCCTTGGTATGATAATGAATGTAACATTTCTAGAAACACCATTAGGGATGCTTCCAATACGTCATTAAAATATGATAAGATAAATAGACACAAAACATTAATTAAAAGGAAAAAAAACACTATATAAATAGAAAGAAAGAGAAGATATTGCACCTATTTAAGATAGATTCTAATAAATTCTTGAGGCAAATTCTAACTTGTAAAACTAAAGAAAATAATACGATTCTCTTGAAGGATTGGAATTTCTACTTAAAAAACTTTATGAATCCTTTAATGTTTGTAATATTCCAGATATAAGAAGTATGTAGAACAAAAATAAAATGCTAGAAATAGCAGATGAACAACAATATAACCAAAAAAACACCACAATAATACCAAAATGATACCAGAATAACACCAGAACTTCGCGAACTTTGAATACTGAGAGAAATGTTCACCTGACTCTTCGAGGGGGCAACTGTAACACCCTGTTTCCCCCAGCTTGTAATTAATCATAAAATAGGATTACCATGCTAAGGCATGTGAACGATGTAAATGTATTATTGTTAAATTTCCCATAACTGACTATTGGGGGGTGAAGCGTTGAAGTACGAGCCATGATGTCTCTAGAGGAAAGAGTCAGTTAATGAAGGAAAGCATTGGTGGTTGAATAATCAACCACCCCCATGAATGGAAACATGGGCTTTTATCCCAAAGTACCACATAGATCTACAAACCCAAGCTTCCTTCTGACAGAAGGAACAAGATAGTTCGGGAACCTTCCTAAGAAAGGAAGGTAAGATACATACAGGAAAAAGGGAAGAGAGGAGAACAGATCGCGAGAGGGGAGTTCTCCAGCTAAGAACGAACAGAAGGTCGCGAGCTTGATGTTGGGAGAGCGTCTAATAAGCCCTGTCGAGGTTGTGACAGAGAGAGATATCTCTGAGAGTAATGCATAGAAAAGGACCTGAATGTGGGCTTGATGATGAGGAAGCATCTGATAAACCTCATAGGGATACTGTGACAGAGATAAGGTCTCTGAGAGATTGCATAGTTTCCTATTGATACCATGGCTTGTCATAGGGGTGGCCAATGTGCTAGGAATGAATGCCTCTGAGCCTATGGTTAGGTGGAAAGGCACACACCCATAGCCAGTTAGATGGTCGCAACTTGTAACATATAAGTATCCTCCTATCCTGTGTAATTGAGTTGTAACTATGATCCAGATTATTTTCAGCACGAAATGAGAGCGGAGATATAATAAAGAAATGCACAGAGATATTGCAGATATTCAATAATATAACAGAAACGTTTCAAAGATGCAACCATAAACACAGATATATAGTAATACATGATTTCTATTAATCAAATAAATGTACAGAGACTGTAAAAATACAGAGTGAAAGACTCGCTAGAATGGTGGCAGCTTATCTTTGAGAAGATATGTGACGGCTACTCGCGATTACAATGAGGCTCTGAAGGCCCTTTTACAATAAACGGGAATGCCAAAAGTCCTAGACATCCAAAAACCTAACTCTAGGAGATGAAGCGCCAAAAGTCATGTGGGCCCCGTTTGGGTAAGTGAGTACATCAACTTCCCGGGGTCGTAACTTTTGCATACGATCTTCGTTTTAGGCGTGTGATAGCTCGTTGGAACGGTATTGTTGAGGATATTCATTTTGGGGGCTCAATCATGCCTTCGGCTATCATTGAGAACCTCGATCTCGAAAAACCTTCATATGGACCCTCAAAATGGCCCCATAAGTTAAAACCTATTAAAAATAGTAAATTGCCAAAATGGCCAGAAAACTATTTTGAGCCATTTGGAAAAGGTGGGTGGCCACCGATATCCACCTGGATCAAACTATGTAATCAAAATGGATATAATTTGAATGTTTTTAGGTATGTGCATGATTTCTTAATCATTATATTGTATCCCTTTTATTTATTCTTGATTATGTAATTAGGAAAGTAAGAAATTTTATGGTTCAGACATAAATTGTACTCGTAAATGCTTGAGCCCTGTGGTGGTTTAAGCTAGAGACACAAACTGTGAGTTTGCCAACCTTGGTCACAGTTTTCACGGGTGCACATCGACAGCCCTAGTTTCCCTAAGTCTCCAAGAGGACGAAGTATGTTAGCTCAGGAGAGGTAGTGCGGATATGCATAGAATTTCTATGAGGAGGGAAGAGGTCAAGAACCTATTAAGTTCTAGACTTGATGAATGGGCACAAGGGGTGCGTGGCAGAATTCTTCTAAGTTTTAATTTTAGGAGAAAGAGCTCAAAGATATTAAGTCCTTCATAACTGACAAATATCAGGAAGAATAACGAGACTCAAGTATCGAAAGGGAATATCCTTTCGTTTGGAAGATGAACGGATAAGATATGTTCGGGAGGGTCCAAGGTCTATCACGACCATTAGATTTGAAGAAGGAGAGCAGGCTTTAACGCCTTTACTCCTTCAGTATTCGCAAGTTTGATGAATGTTGGTAATCATCGTGAAGGGGACAAATCCTCTGAAGTTCGAAACCCAAATTCGCGATGTGATCTAGACCATAGATCCAAGGATCTATCGGGGCCCAGCTTGACCATTGGATCTGTGAGTTCAGAGTTCGTGCGATGGGAGAATTGTACGTTGGTGCAACTAAACCTCCAAAAACCAAAGTTGTGATGTGACCCAGATCGTTGGATCAAGGAAAGTCATGTATTGACGATCTGATGCGAGCAAATTTTGGGGATTGTGAATTGGGAAAAGAGGCAAGAAATCTTCCCACTTCGCGAAACGTGAAATTCCAAAAGGCGAAGTCCCGATTCATGAAAAGGCGATCTGGATCGTTGATTTTACATAAGTGAAGTTCGAAGTTTAGAGTTTAGGGAGAAGGAGGTGAGATAAATTTTGAGTCCTCGAAGTGCGAAGTCCCGAAACGCTCAAAATTTGGCCTTAGGTGATAGCTGGAGGTCACATCAATTGAGAATAAGATTAGGAGTTAGCGCTCGCTAGGCTCTAGTTTGAAATTTGGGAAGTCGGGAGAGTTAGTTGACTCACAGCAGAATACTCGAAGTCATGAAGTCACGAAGCGCCTTTTGATTAGGACTTTGGTCACATCCTGAGGTCATATGAAGGAAGGGGATATCATGGAGAGCTAGATCCTATTGTTCAAATTCTTCAAAGGGGCCAGGAAAGAGCCTGAGGGTTTGGAAGAACCTGCAATATGAAGAAAAGGGAACCTAGAGAGAGTTAACGAAAGAGAAATTTTGATGCCCCACCCCTTAAAAGATCACTTAGGGTTTGGGTGTGTTACAAATTGGTATCAGAGCACATAAACAACACTTGGCCTACTTGGGCTCATGTACGAGTCGTATGAAAATATATGTGGAGAACTTTAATGGGTAACACCCTATCTTACTGCATTCCTAAGAGGCTTAGAAAACCCCTATTGAAGAGAGGAATGAGATCCTTTACTGTTGATAGATGTTTTGGACACTCGCATTGTATGTTGCTAGTGTCTCCAAATGAAGAAGTTGACTTCATTGTGCAATTTTGCGTGTTGTTGTATAGTCATAATATTCGGATACCAAGGATAAGATGAGCCTGTGGAGAATATTACCGCCAAACATGAATCATCTCTATTAATTTCTTTAGTAGAAGGATGCAAATTTAAATTATAGTTGGAAGTTTACCCCAACGATATTTAACCATGCTAGTCTATGGCAAAGGAAGCCTATCATTTCTTTGGGAAATGATAATCGATCCTACACGAGTGGGATTTTGCTAATGGGCACTAATAGAAAGACTTGGATGGATGGGAAGGATCCATAGGAGTAATGATTACTGCTTTAATGAAGGGTTAAACCAAGTATAGGTATATAACTCCTCATGATCAGAGGAATGGGTCTGGTGACCATTGTTGGCACAGGGGCAGACCCAGGGTTCAACGCTTCAACAATGCACCAACAAAACCCTAACTATCGGCCCTTTTGACAACACTTGTGAAGTAGATGAAGTCTTACTCGAGGTAGAGGCAGGGGTCATTGCAGGACTTAGATGTCTACAACCTAGCTGGGACATAGATATGTGATTACAACACCTTAACAAAACAATTAGAAATTATCATTCATTAATATCTATCATGTATTTACTTCGCATACAAAACCCTAATTACAGATCAATGTAGTATTCACTCAAATCTTCTACATTTAAACCCTTAGCATAAGGAAACAGATCAGATCTAACATTCATTCACATCACTAAGCACTAATCTATCATATCATGTCTATCTAAGCATACATGAATACACTAAGAATTAACCATGTGAACAATAAAACAATCACAATGCACAAACAAACCATAACACAGGATATACTTGGTTCACCCCCGGCCTAGGGCTACATCCACCAACTCTTCTTCTTTATATTATCTTCAGTCAATCATCTACATCCACAGATTCACAAGCTCCTACTCTGCATAGGATAGGAGATCTACGCACACTCAACCTGGTCCTCGTTCCCTGAGCTAGGTTACATCACAAAGCCTTTACACAATCTCTTACAGTCACTTGCACTTAGCCTTGCAAGCTTCACACAGTATGCACAAAGCATGTACAACTACCACTTGCACTTAGCACATCATCACACATATGTCTATATCTTCATTTTTCTCTTTCTTACATCACCTAGATGTCTATTTATACATTACAAAATGGGGCTAAACATGGGTAAGCCCATGGGCAGGCATCCCCATACCCATTACATAAGCCCAAAACCCAAAAATACCTAAAAATGGGTCGAGATTCTGCGATCTCTGCTTCAACTTGCACTTCGCCTTCGACAGCCTGTCGAAGTCCCAAAATAGGTCAAACCTGACCAAGGATATCCATAACTTGCTCAAGGGCCAACAGGCACCCAACAGTCACCTGTGACTCTTCTTGAGTCACTCTGCTGTGGTTAATTCTTCCTCAAAAGCCTCAAGCTTGGCTCAAGCTGCTTTGACCTGTTGTTATGCCAAGTCCCCCTACTCGACAAACTCTTGAAGAAATGACTCGTTCACCAGTCCTTCCAAGCATTTGTCAACTGTAGTGACTACTTTCTCTAGTCCTTCTCCTCATCCTTCAATCCCCTCAAACAGTTGACAAGCTACATCCTGAATTGGCTAGAGCCTCTGAGCCACTTCCATGACTTTTCTTTGTATGGCGTGGACTTGTTGTTGAATAGTGCGTTGTTCCTGTGATCTTTTTATTCTTTCAACTGCAGACAAGAGCTTCAACTGTTCCTATACCATTGTTGCTTGTTTCTTTTCTTGCTGGAGTTGGGACTCCAGAGTCTTTAGTTCAGTATCCTCAGTAAGTTGTTCATAAGTATTACACTACAATCATTGAGTTGTTTACATTCCATGGCAATGGTCGTGATTCTCTCAACTGCACTCCGAGCAGTTGCTTCTCTTTGATCCCGCATGTCCTATAGAGTGTTTGGCACTGACTGTAGCTCTAGATCTATTATTCTTTGATGAATTTGTTGAATGGATTCAACGAGCTTTTCTACTTGATGCTCTATTGGGTCTTCATCCTTTTACTCTAAGCCTGTCACAGAGCGGAGTGCTCTGTTGACTGCTTCTTTTACTCCAACCTGATCAGTGAGTAGTTGTTCCTTCTCTCGCCGGATCTGTGCTTTCTCTTCTTCAAATTTTGACTAGAGGGTAGCCTTCTCCTATTGCGCAATCCTGCATTTCTCTATCACCGCTTCTTTTGTTTATTTCAGGGCCACTGTGGCCTTTTCCTTTTCTTATTGGGTGTGATGAAGGTGAGATTTGATCACATCGGCTATTTTGCAGAGTTGGGCAGGCTCGTCTCCCAACGCTGGTTCTTATGATGGTGGGGGCATAGTGGACATTGTGTGGCTGGAGTGAAGGGAATGTTGAAATCCTCTGACCTCTATCTAAATTATGTCATACATGGCTTCTTGTTTAGGTTCGTTGTTCTGTAAAATGTCCTATGAGGCATATGATACAATTGCAATGATGAATTCTTAGTCATTGAGCATGAGCACAATCTGCAACTTGGTCTTACTAGCTATGGATTTATTCCACAAGGCAAGTTTTGTGGGAGAAACCTTTCTTTACTTAGATGGATCAGCCTCATCAATGGGATACCTAGGTGGTGTTACTTCTCCTTGCTTCTGCTGATCTTCTTTCCCATTGTTATCTTCTTTATATAATTCGTTGTTACCTCCTCCTCAAGGTGATTCTGAAGTAGTTTCTTCTGATGCACTGCTCAGGTTTTGTATCTCTTCTGTCTTCTTGCTTCAACTAGTTCCAGGTGTGTTATGTTCTTCGTGAGTGGCCTTCGGGCTTCCGATTAGTGCGGGATCAAACAATTATGTGGGGTCAATAGGGATAAGGAGATCTGCAGGCTAGTCCTTTGTTATCTCTTCTAAGTCCTCTTTTGTGAGCTTATAGTATGACTGAATTTATTCTTTACTCTCATCTTCCCACGCAGTGATATATGTAAAATGTCGTTCTGTGCAGAACTTCATAAGGGGCCTGAACCGGTGTAGAGTGTTCAGTGTCATATGAGGGATAGTTACGATGGCCCTATTTAACAGGAGATAGTAGGTATGGAATGTTATGTTCGACTGCCATTGTTTTCCCATATCGCTTGAATATTAGAGCATGATGAACTTCACAGCGAGTGGCTCAAATGGGTCAATGTCAGGGAAGGTCATACCTTCCATCATCTCCCAAGCTGTAAATGTGATAAGGATCAGGAGATAGCTAAAGTGGAACTCATATCCCTGATCTTGAGCTTCACAGAAATCTAATTCTAACTGGTTGACTAAGTACTTCACCCAATTCATTTGTAGTCCTTCTATGCATTTTCCAGCGAGGTCAACAACGAACCCTCTGACCTGTGTAGGTCTATTCTTTTTCACTAGATTCTTTGCGATCAGTTCGCAGGTCAGGCGCACTATGCCATTCTGAATGGAGGATACCTTGTAGCCTCACATCCCCTTTTCTACATCACCATAGGTATCCTTAATCCTCTGTCCTAGGGCACGATCTGCAACCTTCCCTAGGTAGAAGTCTTGCATGTTTGGTCCTTGCATGCTCAATCCAGTGATCCTATGGATCAATGTTGGGTCAACGATGATGCATCTGTCTAGCCACAGATATCCTCCATGGTAGCACGAAAGTAGGAGCTTAATGCACGCGTTAACTTCCTGGTGCCTTCCAAAATGCGGTATCTTCATTACGTTAAGGACAGTGGACTGCACGAGGTTCATAGTCCATGGTTGGGGGATTATCCTCAAGTTCTTCCCCTTCATCCTAGTCAAGTACCTATGAGGGGCGAGCATGTTGTGGTTCTTGAGATCCCCTAGGTTGAAGTCAGTGAATTTTAATGTCATGATCTTGTCTAGCTGGGTTTGAACTACATGTATCCCCTTCGGAAGGTACATAGTAACCAAGGTGTAATCGAAGTCCCTTGGGACACTATCACGAATCACCGTTCCATCTAAGGGTGGGATGTAGTCATGAAGGATAGATGGGATCAACTTCGCATTCACCAAGTCATCTCGATGCTTGGTTATTCTCTGGGTTGTGGCTCAGGATGGTCCAGATCTGCGAGCAGTCGACGGAGAGGCTTGCACTCCTCTCATCGAGGAATCTTGCATCCATACAGACATTGCTTTTTCGTCCATTAGATCGATTAAGAATTGTTCTAAAGACTTTTCATCTGAATTGATTTCGACGACATACACGCTCGATATCGGATACTCAGGTGGATGAAAAATCATTCAACAGGTGGAAGAGTCTTAGTAAACATAACATGGAAACAATGAGTTCTCTCGTTGGCGCGGATACAATTTTCAAAAGTATTCTCGGTGCAACGATCGATGAAATAAGAAGACAACAGTGTTACAGATCTCTCCAATGGGTGAGAATCTTCATCAATGCAGTTATGTCCATTATGGCATGGTCCCAACAACCCGATGATGAGATTTCCGACCATAACTGTGGTTCTAACCATTCGGCAGATCGGTCTAATGGTTATGATGCTTCCAACGGTCATATCACTCTTCCATGGAGAAGTGCCACTTGGCGCTATTCTTATATCCCAACAAAGTTCTAGTTTTGAAAACCTACCTTATGTGAAGTCTCCTCGAGAACCTCCTACAACTTTTCTAGCTTTGCTCTCTTCTTATTGAGCTTTCTAGCTTTCTTCCCTGTGATCTACGTCTTGGTATTATGATTCTTATCTGTAATCAACATAGTAACTTCACACTGATGAGATTTTTTCATAGGGTTCAAGGGTAATACTTCTTTTATGTCTGGGGTAGGTGCTCTACTTTCCTGTATGGATAGGTTCTTCAAGCCTTCCTGTGTTTTTTCAGCTTCGACAACTCGGTCTTTGGTCCTAAGTTGATTCGACTTGTCCTTTTGTTCTTCTATCAAGCACGCTATTCTCCTAGTTATGAAATCTTTTAATTCTTTCTTTTTCTGTTCTAGGGGCTCTTCTTCTTTTCTCTGGATATGATCTCTCTCAATCTAGGGTTTTCCTAATAACACAGCGAATGGGACATTGTTCTCAATGAATTTAACAACCTCAAATTCTTCCTCTGTCGAAGTTCCATGAGCACACATAGAGGTCTGGGTAAGTCTTCCACATAGGGTTATCATTTTTCCTCTAGAGAATCCTATTCCTCCTAATGAAGGAACCATAGAAGGCCTTCCCAAAATTTCCCAAGTAATTTATGTCATGAAATTCACCTGTGTTTACTCATCCAGAACACAGTCTATGTCGAAGTCTCCTATTCTTGCTTCTATAAGTTCTTTTTCTTTGAATATATCTGACAAGTTGATATTTCTGTGATCATTCAAGGTTTAGTTTATTCGTAGTAAGAAATTCTATGATTCTTACTGGGGTTCTACCTTGGTCTTAGTTTCTTGGCCTTCCTCAGGGTTCTCTGATCTCATATTCATTATTTCAAGATTAGCAATCATTCTAGGGAAATCCAAAACTTCATGGTCCATAGCTTTACAACAAAGACAACTAGGTCTTCTATCAGGGAAATCCTTAGCAAGATGGCCCGGTCTTCTGCAACTGTAACAAAGAGTTAGTCCTCAATTTCTCTTAAATGATCCCCAACTTCTTCTGTACTGTGCACTAGGGTCACAATAATTAACCTGCAAAAAATTCTTCCTAGGATCCTGCATCCATTTGTTAGTCCAAACATTATTTCTATGCATAGGAATACCATATCTTTCATCAGATCTACTCATATCGAACCTTCTGTCTTCTAACCGTTCCCTAGTTTTCAGACTAGGATAAAATTTATTAAATATACCTAGATCCATACTTTCGAAACAAAAATTTACACTTATCTTACTTTTCTCAGAGC
Organism: Picea sitchensis; assembly: GCA_010110895.2. NCBI lineage: Eukaryota > Viridiplantae > Streptophyta > Pinopsida > Pinales > Pinaceae > Picea > Picea sitchensis. The sequence goes on along the minus strand of SNQJ01S0179410.1, from coordinate 6,982 downwards.
ACAAAGCTTTCAAATCTTAAACATTTTCACTATTCTGATCTCTATCAAAGCTCGTTTAGATCTTACCTCTTTTCTTCAAATTTGCCTCCTTTCTTAGCACAAAGCTTCACAAGTCAAGCAACAGATCTACGCATAGAGATTTATTTCTTTTCCTCAATTCCCATCAATCAAAGTTTCACATCCCAACAA
>SNQJ01S0179409.1:0-19538 GCA_010110895.2 Picea sitchensis | reverse complement strand
TCTTCCATCTGACCTTTGTATGTTTCTTCAATATTTTTGGCTTCTTCCAACTGAGATTTTAGATTCATGATGACTTGTTGGGATTCTTTGAGACTTTCTTGAGAATTGTTCTTGGCTAATTGTTCCTCAAGAGACTTGTTTTTATTCATTTCTTTCATCAATTCTTCTAAAGCACTGATTAATTTTTCTTTAAAATCTACTATGCCTTCTTCACAATCTTCTTCTAATTCTTTTGAATCTGTCTGACATGATGAGCATATTTATTCTTGTTCTGTACCTACACTTTCTTTGATGGGATATTCTTCAAAGTAGATATTATTGATCTTATCCCAAAGTTCTTTAGCTGAAGAAAATTGTCCCACTTTGTCCTTCACTAAATTAGGTAATCCTTCAAAGATAAAATCCAATGTTATTTTGTTGTTCCTTTTCAATTCCTTCTTGGTTACAGTATTTGGTTTCTTTGTATCATTGTGTCCTGTAACATCTAAGTGCCAAACATCATACCCCTATGCATCCAAAAATATTTTCATTATTTTGCTCCACATCTCATAATTTAGACCATTATGATCATCGAATTGTGGTATCCCATTTCTATACAAATTGTTTCTCTCCATGATATTCCCTCCAGTGGTTAAAATATTTTTCTTGAAGGAGGCTACAAACCCCTGATTCTCAGGCTCCAACTTCTTGATTCTCTAGCACCAACCGGAAGGAGGATACTACCCTCTTTCCTTGCCTCATCCAATTTTGGCACAAGGGTATACCCAGGGTTCAATGCTTTAACAATGCACCAAAAAAACCCTAACTACTGACGCTTTCGCCAACACCTGCGAAGAAGACGAAGTCTCACCTAAGGTAGAGGTAGGGGGGGTTATAGGACTCAAGTGTCTGTAACCAAGCTGGGACACATATATGTGATTACAACACTTCACAAGGTACTTAGGAACAACGTATATTAATTCATTAGCTTTATTCACATAGTAGATAAAACCCTAAGTATAGATCGACACAGTAATAATAAAAAAATACACATCGCACTTAACATCATAAGTGAGATCTAGCACATTCAACATATGCAAAGCATTAAACATTCATAGATCTATATATCATTCATAACATTCAATGGACTAAGAAGATTCACAGCATAATCAGTATAGCACAAAGCAAACCATAAACACAATATTTACGTGGTTCACGCCAGTGTGGGGCTATGTCCACCAACAACTTCTTCTTATTTATTTGTCTTCAATCTCTTAAATCCATCCTCTCTTATGCAATGAGCCATAGAGCCAAGATTTGCATTAGACATGTGATCTCTGCACTAAGCACCAGATCCACCTTCCCAAAATCAAGTCAAGACACAAAGCCAACTCCTCTATTACACACAAAGCCTTACACACATAGTTTGTTGCACAAAGAAACTCAAAACTACTTACCTCTTGCACTTAGCTACTTACACGGCTTTCTAATCATCGCTAATTCTATATTCTTTTCTTATTTATACTTTCACATCCCTTACAAAAAGGCCTAAACATGGGTAAACCCATGGGCCGACATCCTCTAAACCCTAATACCCATAACCCTAGTGAACCCGTTATTGGGTCCACAAAACAAGTGATATCCTGTGATCCCAGCTCCTCCTGGCCGCTCCATCTTTGATGAGCTTGTCGAAGTACAAAAGTGGTCAAACCCGACCAATGTTTCCTCAAAACTTGGTCAAGGGACAAAAGACCCCCAACACTCACCTGTGACTCATCCTGAGTCACTCAGATCTGGGCAACGCTACTTCGAAGGCCTTGAGTTTAGCTTGAGTTGCCTCGACCTGTTGCTTCACTTGAGCTTCCTGCTCTACGAACTCCTGGATCATTTTCTTTGTAACATTCCCTTCCATGAATTGTTCCACTTTCGAAACCACTTGGTCCAGTTGTGAACCTTGTCCTTCAATCTATTCAAACACCATGTAGGCTTCATCCTACACCAATTGTAGCCTTTGTGTGACTTCCATTACTCTTCCATGGATGGCAATAATCTATTGCTAGACTGCGCATTGTTCTTGTGATCTCTTCATTCTCTCAACTGCAGTGAGTGACTTCATCTACGCTTGTATTGATAGTGTCTGGTGTTGCGCCTCCTGTAGTTGTGCTTCCAATTTCCTAAGTTATGGGTCTTCCGTGAGACGTTTGTAGGTCTGCGCACTTTTGTTGCTTAGCTTCTTTCATTCTGAGCGAGGAATTTGATCCTTTCCACTGCGCTTGTTATAAACCTATAATTTATAGGATCAACTGGTGATCGAAATTTTTTATCCTTTTATTGTTTTGGTTGACCAAATAATTTTTCATTCTGCAAATAATTTGAGAAAAAATAAAAAGAAGAAGAAAAAGAAAAGAAAGAAAATGAATAAAAGAGGGCATAAAAGAAATTGGATAAATCCCCATGCAATAACAATGACTTGGTTCATAAAATTTAAACATGGCCAAGTCCTTTTAAATTGATGTTGATAGGAGTAGTGAATAATCTTGGCTAAACTGTTTAATCTTAGCCAAGCGAATTAGGTTAGTTAGCGAATAAATATGACCAAACTGCCTAATCTTGGTCAAATAACCCTAGGATAGAGTAATTTCTTAGTCCAACGGTTTAATCTGGGCTAAATGTCATAGGCAATTAGGTTAGAGCATAGGGTAGTTTTCTTTATTTCAATAAAACAGGCATGATGATCGATATTGAACCATATCTTTGATGTTTTAAAGGTTTGATGTCTAACCCCCATGGTGATAAAAACAGAGAAAGCTTGGGAGAATCCACATAATGCACTTATCATAAGTTTTGGAGCAAATATGACTTTGCACTCACAAAGTAAAGACAAGGCATAGATGAACGGCTGAGGTGTTGGCACTGAGATCTATGGTTGGCAAGATTTTCTGGACCCCAGGCCCGTTCTACCTTCGCGGTGAAAGTCGAGATCATGTGAAGAAAACGCATCTAAATGGTACAGTGTCGGTGCATAATAGATCTATGGTTGAGATTCCGGACCCCAGTTGTTTTGCTTTTTAATGATTATGAGGGGGATCAGGTGTTGGTTCGCTTTGTCGCGTTGAGATCTATGGTCCAACGATAGGCACACCAATGGACGGTTGATGGTGCTGGACCCCGGCCGGTCTTCTTTTAATGGTGGGGGGGTGTTCTGGAATGGAGTGATTTTCTAGAGGGACCTTTGTCTCTACGTGGTAGGAATCCATTGGTCCAGACTCCCACCACTTACCACTTTCTGACATTACCCCCATCACCCCATGACATTATTTTCCACTTTTTCCCCTAAGGGTCACATATCATAACTCTGTTAGTCCATTTCCTGACTGGCCCTTTACAAGTCCTCTCCTGTGGTCACTCCCCAATCAAAGCCACCACATCACCCGGACATTATTAGTCATTCATTTGTTACACGCCATCTCATGCTCCAAAGGACCGTTGGCAATTTATTACTAGCTAACTTATATGTTATCTTGTTGATCATCCCATATTGCCCAATGGGTATCCTTTTGGGTGGGTAGGGGGGGGGTCTGGAATGTTGGTTAAACATCGCGTTGAGATCTATGGTCCAACGATAGGCACACCAATGGACGGTTGATGGTGCTTTGGACCCCCCCGACCAGTCTTCTTTTAATGGTGGGGGGGTGTTCTGGAATGGAGTGATTTTCTAGAGGGACCTTTGTCTCTACGTGGTAGGAATCCATTGGTCCAGACTCCCACCTCTTACCATTTTCTGACATACCCCCATCACCCCATGACATTATTTTCCACCTTTTTTCCCTAAGGGTCACATATCATAACTCTGTTAGTCCATTTCCCCTGTTCGCCCTTTACAAGTCCTCTCACCATGGTCACTCCCCAATCAAAACCCACCACATCACCCGGACGTATTCGTCATTCATTGTTACCTGCCATCTCATGCTCCAAAGGACCCGTTGGCAATTTATTACTAGCTAACTTATATGTTAGCCTGTTGATCTATCCCATGTGCCCAACGGGTATCCGTTTGCTCAAAACTACCTTTTCCCTTCATTCTCCCATTTCTTACTGTGTCATCTCACCAGAGAATATTTTTCCCATCGCACCAGAGCATAGTTTCCCCGTTTTCCCTCTGTTTTAGTCAACCGTCCAAAACCATTGTCATCCCCACGAACGTTTGTTTTCTTTGGAGGTATTTTCATAGTGATGGTGCCAAAATCAAAGAAAACTGAAGCCGAGGAAAATCCTTTCCTCCTGCCTCCTATTGACCTCGACAGGATCCATTTGGCCGACAAAGATCATTTAATCGCAAACACCAGGTGAGAATTTGATTTTGTGGATTTGCATCCATGGCTCAAAGAGGATTTTTTAGATTAGAGTGATGAAATTGGGCTCTGGGAGTCCAAACTTCCTCTGTATCTTTTCCCCAAGGTCCACCATTTCCCTGAGTTCGCCCTCAAGTGCCAGGCTCATTACCTCCCCGACCAGAGAGCCATAGTATCTTCATCAGGAGAAACCCTGTTCTTCATCACTCCAGAGGCCATTGATCAGATGATGCAGATACCAAGAACCGAATCCATCTCCCCTTTCAATCTCGAAGTCATCACAGAGTTGTACCAAAAACTATCATTCCCTCAAAGAGCCCAGATCTTCAAGCTTTTCCTCCCTCAGGCTGCTCACTTCCCCAAGACAAATCCCCCGTACCCTTCTTCCCTATTCTAAGTAAAGGGAAACCAAGTCATCTCATCGCTCTATGCACTGCTTGGGTATTTTTCCGACCAATGGGTGGATGAACCCATATTGGGTTTCTTGTCAATTTTCTCCACGAAAGAAAGACCTACCACTCAATTCGATTACAACACTTTCCTGGTGAACAATATTCATGAACAGTTTTCAAATTTTGCCACAGAGGGCATGTTCTGGTATTCCTCAATACTGGACTACATGTTCACTTTCTTTCAGGCGGACAAATTCTCCTTTTAAATGCAGAAGATGAACAAGGACAGGAGGCCTCAAGCAGTAACAGCTTGGACTTCGTTACTCAGACAAAATTCTACAGAATTCAACTTCAAACAGTTTATCGAGCAGTTCTACCATCCAGTGGTGAGAATGCTCAGTGGTATACCCAAACCGAGAATAAATGAGGAGATTCATAGGATCTTACACCTCTCAGACCTGGCAAAAACTAGAGATTGGTATCTTTACCAAAATCACACTGAGATCAGAGTATATGGATGTGAGTTGGCTCCATACAAATTGCCCAAGTATCTACTCGTGAGGATATTTTCCCTGGAATACATAAGGAAAATGATTAACTCATATGAAATACATTTTTCATCTTTGAAAAAGAAACAACAACTTAGAATTAAAGGGCAAATAGGGTCTTTCATTTGTAATAGCTGAAGTGTCGAGGAGGAAGCAGATCGACTGTTGAAGGGAATGAAGTTTTTGTTAGTTTCATATGGAACTATGATCCATGTAGGATAATTTCTGAGATGAGGTTTAAAAATAAGAATGTTCCATATATTCATACACCCAAGCCTGAGATAAAAAAGTTTGCCAATCAAACAGAATGGGAGCCAAACACTCTGGTTGAGATAGAATAGTAGGACCCTCCTGTCATCGTCTCACAGACTACTACACCGTAGGTTCCCAAAGAGAAAATATCCAGGAAGGATACTTCACCTTTCGTCACAAAAGTCTCAGCTAAAGATTTCCAATTACACACCAAAAGGCCAAAAGCCAGTCACACGCCTGACACGGCTAGTGAAAAGGGAATCCAATCCATTGAAACCATGAAATATGATCGATCACTTATTAGCACAAGCAGCAAGCAGATCATTTCTATATTTTTACCTAATAATCCCTCGAGTACTCCACTAGTCGACCAACCGAGTAAAGTAGGACCAAAATTGAGTATTTTGAGAAATATGACCTGATCAAAAAGAAAAATCAAATGCTAGCCAACAGTACATATGCTCAATTTTGGAAACAGACATCAATGGCACAACACAGATTGTTGTCTTCTTTTGATACAGAGAAGGGTAGAATGCAAAAGGAATTTCTGCAAGCATAGGTGCCAGATTCGAAAGCAATCACTGATTACAAAAGGGCAACATTTGAGTTTCATACTAGGGATGTGCATCCTGTTGAGAAAATGGATCTGCATAGGAAAACTAGGGAAATTATTTTCTCCATGTTGGAAAATGCTTCTACTGTGGCCACTAAACTACAGGTATCCCTAAGCAATGTCCAGACACAGTTGAAATTAGAAAAGATATCATCCTTTGCAAAGGATAACAGAATTAAGACGTTGGAGGAATTGGTCCTCAAGATCGGGTATGACCCCCCAAATGTGAAAGAAGTTGAGGAGATGCTTAAAAATAAAAATGTTGATATAGCATAGTTGAGGAAACAGTTGAAACTACCACCAACGAAAGATGCATAGGAAAAGGAGATAGTTGAGACAAAAAGGGAAAAGGATGAGATGCTCAAGTTGATCATGGAGCAGAATGCACAGTTGAAAGAGATGGAAGCAGTACTAGAAAGGCTATTGAAGGAGAAGGAACAATCAAAGCCTATGGATTTCATTCCATTGAGCGCATTTCCACTCAAAGGAGTAAGCACATCATCTGCAATAGAAATTCCCTCAGCAACTCCACTGACAGCTCTGGAGAAGACAGTGGAACTGGCAAAATCCATGGAAGAGATGAATTTGCAAGAAATAGAGATTAGCAGAATTAAAAAGGAGGTTGAGAACCTTCAGGAACTCAAGTCTTCTTACCAAGCCAGCTACTCCAAGGAGAAACAAACGTCATACAAGCTCAAACAATAATTGCAACAACTTCAAAAGAAAATAGTGGTAGGCAAAACACTTGCTGAGGTCAAAGAAAATGCCTGGATGGATATCACCAAATCCACAAATGAAATATGGCCTATGGTACAAATCATGTTCGAGAAGAATGAATTGGTGCAAAGAAGCAAGCAGACGATTGAGAAAATAAGAGGAGAATTGGGAGAGATGCTTGCAAAATCCACTAATATCATTAAATTCCTGAATTCAAAAACCAAAGAAGAGTTAGAGGATTTGAAAATTGAAGATAGGACATAAACCATCCTCGAGGTCAAGAGGGTCTTGACCAAAAGAGGATTGATGCTACAACTGGAGGAAAAATTCCAGGCTATGGACATAGGAGTGCAAAGATTTTTCAGCAAAATTGAAGCTTTGCAGAAGAAAGGCCTCCTTGGTTTAAGGGTCATAAATGACAAGTTAATGACACTTTCTGATTATAAAAAGAAACTGGCCACCATGGCTAAAGATAGTTCAAAATTCTCGGGAATATGGGGCAGTATCACATGCAAGGTGTTCTTGGAGGATTTCCAGTCAGACATCAGCATACAGCATGAAATCCAGTACATTTTCATCGTCAAGCCTACTTTTTCCAAGTATACAGAGATGGATAAAGTATACCGAAGTTTTCTCGAAGTCAGCATTCCCAGTAACCTTCGATGGGAAGAGTTATGCAATATGATCGAGTAGGAGATGAGGTGTCCAAGCCCAATCAGCTATCCAATCAGATGAGGTCGTGCAGAGGACTCACCAATGGTTTACCCTAGAAATCAACATGAAGTTTCAACACATCATCAAACAGTTCTTGAATTTTTGCATCTTGTTGAGTTTGTTAGCTAAATTTGGATTTCCACGTCCTGATCTTTAATGACAGGATTGTATGTAATTTTTTATTATAAATACTTCAAACTTTGAAGTACCAAGGGTTGATATTTATGCCCTATAAGCTAGAAAGACTGTAATTTTTATCAAGAGATCTTCCAGTAATACAAAGAGACGTTTCACAGGATTCTCGCGTGTTATTAATTAGTGATGTTTTCCTTTCTATGTTGAATTTTTTTCTCCCTCGGTTGTCATATTGTTTTTTAATATAAATCTTTTAAAAGTAGCGCATGTTGTAGGATTTATCTTTGTATACCCTGTTTCTGGCTTTGAAAGATCTAAATGTTTATCTTTCTGATATTACAGTGAAGAAATTCGTAAATTCTTCTTTACTTTAATTGATATTCTCATCTTTTCTACTATTCATCACTTTACTGCTAAAGAATCCAATGAATGCATTATCTTGCCCTGTGAAAAGAATATTTTAATTTATGTTTATATTTCTATCTTTATAATACAGACCCCATAGCCCAACGGAGGTGCAAAAAACCTTTTCAGCCAACTTAACAAAAACAAAACAAACCACTCAATCTTATTTTGTTTAACTAGCCTAATATCTCAAAGTTAAAACATAGATAAATCATATAGAGACATCCCTCTCTAAAACTGGTAGGGCTAGATTCCAGTTTCAAAGTGGTTGGATAAAGTTGCCTCTAGTAAATTTCTTCTTCTCTGAAAAACTCTGGGAATTTACAGAGCATTAACAGTGCTCTTAGCAGCTTCCTCCCTTTGGTTACACACTTTGTGTAGAGTGCTTGGTATTTCTTGGGTCTCCAACTCCATTACCTGTGCTTGAAGCTGTTGGATGGCCTTAGCGAGCTTCATCGCTTGAACCTCGACTGCCTCAGGTTGCTCCTATGCCAAGCCTGACACAAAGTGAAGTGCTTGGCTCACCGGTTCTTTGACTGCAGTCTTCTCTGCGAGAAACTCATCCTTTTCCCTTTGTATCTTTTCTTTTTCTTCCTCAAGTATTGCCTGAACTCATCCTTCTCATTTTCATACGCGGTTACACAGTGCTGCGTAACTCATAGTTGCTCCAAGATCTCCTCTTTTTCTTTCTTCAATAATTATGTGGCTTGTTCCTTTTCTTCTTGGACTCATTGAATTCAAGCCTCTATTGCATCTGCAAGTCTTCGAATTTGGGTTGGCTCATCCCCCAACTCTACAATCTCCGATCAGGAAGGCACAGTAGGCACTACACGCCTCAATTGAATGGCTCACTTAATTTCCTTTAGTTCCTTCTCAACTCTTACATACAGCTCTTCTTGCTTCGCACCATATCTCTATAATAGACCCTCGAACGCTTCCTCCATTTCTTTGCGGACTAGACCTATGTCATATTCCATGAGCGTAGCCTCTAGCTAGGGTTTACCGGCATGGGTCTTCTTTCTTTCTGAAGGTTTCTGTGGAGAAACCTTCCTCTTCTTCAATGTTTCTACCTTGGTAGGGGGATCGTTCGGCGGTGTAGCTTCCCCTTCTCCTTTTTTTTCTCCTTCTTCCCCTCCTACTTCTTGATTTACTTAATCTCCTCCTCCTCCTACGGGTGAGCCAGGTCTACTTTCTTCTAAAGCATTGTCCTCCTCATCAGTCTCTATGTTCTGAGCGTCCTCCTTTTTCTTCTTCTTCTTCACACTTGTCTATCCTGCATGCTCGAACCAGGTGACAAAGGGGCTTCTAATGATGTCAGGTTCGGAGATTTCTGCATCATCAACTGGTACCAGGAACTTTTTTGGCCACTCCTTCGTGATCTATTCCATGTCTTCGTCGGTAAACTTATAATAGGAATGTAACTCTTCCTTACTCTCATCTATGCGCGCAGTGATATAAATAAAGTGCGGGTCTGCACGGAACTTAGCTAATGGTTTGTACTGGTGCAGAGTGCATCGTGTCATGTGTAGAAAAGACTTGATGGCAACCTTCAGTTGATGATAGTAGGCATGGAACACTGCGTTCAACTGCCATTACTTTGACATATCATTCGTATACCATAAGGTAGAAAATCTAGCTACCAATGGCTCTGATGGTTCAATTTATGGAAAAGTTGCTCCCTCCAGCATTTTTCAAGTGACAAATGTGATCAACACAAGCAACTAGCTGAAATGGAACTTGTATCCCTGATACTGCACTTCACGATAGTCTTTCGCGAGCTCGCTGACGAGGTAGCTTGCCCAATTCATCTGCATCCCCTCCATGCATTTTCCTTCAAGGTCCACCACGAACCTGGTGACCTGCGTGGGGCAGTTCTTTCTAATGAGCTTTCTAGCTATGAGTTGGCAAGCTAGGTGCACTGTGCCATCCTATATGGAGGCTACCTTGTAGCCTCTATTTCCCTTCTCAACTTTGTTGTATGCCTCCTTAATGCATTGTGCCAGGGAGCGATATGAGGTCTTCCCTAGGTAGAACTACTGAGGTTTCGATCCCTACATGCTCAACCCTGTGATCAAGTGGATCAGTGTTGGATCCACAATAATGCACCTGTTGAGCCACATATATCCTCCATGATAGCATGACAAGAGGAGTTTAATGCAAGTGTTAACCTCCTGATGTTGACCGAAATGAGGGATCTTCATTACGTTCAGTATCGTGGAATGCGCAAGATCCTTAATCCAAGGTTGGGAGACTATTGGAGGATTCTTCCCAGTCATCTTCATAAAATATCTATGGGGTGCGAGCATGGCATGGTTCTTTCTGTCTCTAAGGTTGAAATCATTGTTCTTCAAGGATGGGATCTGTCCTAACTGGGTTCCAACTAAGTGTATTCCCTTCAGAATGTACGCAATGATCAATCTGTATTTGAAGTCCTGTGGAATGTTGTCGCTTTTAACCATGCCAGCCAAAGGTGGGATATAGTCCAGTAATATCGACGGGATCTGCTTCGCATTAGCCAGATTGTCGTGATGCTTACTTTGCTTCTCAATCGTCGGTTTTGGCACGTTTCGAACGTCGTCCAGTCGAAGTAGAATCCTGCAGTACCCTAGTCAAAGATGCCTATACTCCCTGAGACATAGCTTTATTAGCCATAAACGTCTTCATAATCTCTTCAACAAACTTCTCTAGCTCAGTGCGCTCGGTTGACATTCTCACTGTTAACAAATAAGTCGCGGTAGGTGAACAGATAGCGGAGTAAACAACAAATGGAAAGGTCTAATAGCACAGTTCAACACACACAATCACTTCGTTTCTTGTCTCATATAATCACAGGTATCAAAAAGTGGTCCCGACGCAATGTCCAACAAGTTAACTAAGCAAGTGTCGTAACAGATTTCTCCAACAGAAAAGAATGCCTCAATCAATGTGAATCCTTCAGTTATGGCATGGTCTCAACGTCTAATGATGATCTATCCACCCATAAATGTGTTTCCTACCCATTCTGGATCATCATTATAATGGTCAAGGCACCTCCAACGGTCATATAGTTTCACCAGGGCGAAGTCCCATTCTGTGCGGTTCTCTTGTTCCGGTGAGGTTCAAATCTTGCAAACCTGCCTCCTGCGAAGTTCCAATCTATGAAATATTCCATTTGTTCTATGTAACTTCTTGTATCTTTTCCAAATTAGCCTTCTTCCTTGCCTTATTTCTTGTGATTTGATTCTCTCTAACTGTTTTTGAATTTCTCTTTCCATTCTTATTCTTATCTTCTCCTAGAGAAGTGACTTCACATTGTTGATGTGCGCTCAAAGGGTTCAAAGTTAATATCCCTTCTCTTACTATTTCCTGGGTGGATATACTTATTTCTTGTATGTATAGGTCCTTCAAACCTTCCTATGTTCTTTCAACCTCAACAACTACTTCTCTTGCCTTCGATTTCTTCGACTCAAGTTCTCGTTCTTCTATTAGTCGATCTATTTTTCTAGCTATCAAATACCTTAGTTCTTGCTTTTTCTTTTCAGTAGCTTCTTCCTTTGATTTCCTTATGATCCGATATTTCTCAATCCAAGACTTTCCTAACAAAAGTGGAAAAGGGATGTTGTTCTCAACAAACCTAATAACTTCAAATTCTTATTGAGTTGATGTTCCATGGATGATAACAGGCACATTAGTAACTCTTCCACATAAGGTTATCATCTTTCCTTTAAACAAGCCTATTCTTCCCAATGAAGGTACCATAGTGGGATTTCCCAAAATTTCCCAGGTGCTTTCTGTCACAATATTCACTAGTGTTTCCTCATCCAAGACACACTCTATGTCGAAGTCTCCTATTCTTGTATCTATGCGTTGTTTTTCTTTCAATATCTTTAATAAATTGACATCTTTGTGAGCATTCATTGCTTCTTTTAACTGTACTAACATAGTTTGAGATTTCTCTGATTCTTTCTCTTAATGATTCTTTAACATGCTCTTATTCTCTTGATAGTTTTCTTGTCTCATATTCATCCTTTCAACTTTAGCAATCATTCTTAGACAATCCTCAACTTCATGACCAACAGTTTTACAACAAAGACAAATAGGACCTATACCAGGGCATTCCTTAGCAAGATGTTTCGATCTTCTGCAGTTATAACATAATTTCAATCCTCTCTTTATTTTAAATGTTCCCCAACCTTTCTTGTACTTTGCACTAGGATCACAGTGTTGGACCTGCAATCTGCAAAAAATATTTATAGGTTTCTGCATCCACTCATTAGTCCAAAATTTCTTTCTATGCATAGGAATAACATATCTTTCTCTATTTCTATCAAATTTATTTAGATCAACTCTTTATTCTAATTGTACCCTATATTCCAGACTAGGACAAACTGTATCAAACGTACTTAGATTCATGCTTTTGAAACAAAAAATTTCACTTATCTTATTCTATCAAAGTAAAAATCTTTACCTCTTTCAAGATCTTACTTATTTTCTTCAGATCAGGTTTCTTTCTTAGCACAAAGATTCCCAAGTTAAGTAGAATATTGCACACTACATTAGCAGATCTATGCACATAGCTTCTCTTTTCTTTACTTCAGTTCCCAACAATCACAGTTTTAGGTCCCGACAATGGAACCATTTTTTGGCACAGGGGCATACCCAGGGTTCAATGCTTCAACAATGCACAAACAAAACCCCAACTATCGGCCCTTTCGGCAACACCTGTGAAGCAGGTGAAGTCTCACCCGAGGTAGAGGGAGGGGGGTTACAAGACTCAAGTGTATATAACCAATCTGGGACACAGATCTATGATTACAACACTTTGCAGGGTACTTAGGAAAAATGTATATTAATTCATTAGATTTATTCACATCACATATCAAACCCTAAGTACAGATTAACACAATAATAATGACAAAATACACATTTCACTTAGCATCATAAGTCATATCTAACACAACATATGCAAAGCATTAAACATTCATAGATCTATCTAGCATTCATAACATTCAATGCACTAAGCACATTCACAGCATAATCAATATAGCACAAAGAAAACCATCAACACAATATTTTTGTGGTTCACCCCAATGTGGGGCTATGTCCACCAACGACTTCTTCTTCTTTATTTGTCTTCAATATCTTACACCCATCCTCTCCTATGCACTAAGCCACAGATCCAAGCTTCACACTGGACAGGTGATCTATGCACTAAGCACCAGATCCACCTTCCCAAAATCAGGTCAAGGCACAAATCCAACTCCTTTATTACGCACAAAGCCTTACATACACAATCTATTGCACAAAGCAACTCAAAACTACTTGCCTCTTGCACTTAGCTACTTACACCACTTTCTAGTCATTGCTACTTCTACATTCTTTTCTTATTTATATTTTTACATCCCTTAAAAAAAGGCCTAAACATGGGTAAACCCATGGGCCAATATCCCCTAAAACCTAATACCCAAAACCCTAATGAACCCCTTGTTGGGTCCACAAAACAAGTGAGATCCCGCGATCTCAGCTCCACCTAGGTGCTCCATCTTCGACCAGCTTGTCGAAGTACAAAAGTGGTCAAACCCGACCAATGTTTCCTCAAAAATTGGTCGAGGTCCAACACCAATCACCCTGAAATATAAATGTAGACAACCTGTCACTACCACTCAATCAAACAACCTGTCACTGCAAACCTGCCACATCAACCTGTCACAATAACCTGTCACATTAACCCGTCTCAACAACCTCTCACATCGACATGTCTCAACAACTTGTCACATCAACCTATCTCAATAACCTGTCACATCACTCTCATCAACCAAATCAAATATAATCACATAGATCAATCACCAAACACAAATCTCAACCATATGCATCGTATCACCAAACTGTGCATCAACCAAACCAACTCAAAACAATTCACAACCATCATCAAGACATGCATCAACCAAATCAGATATAGTCACCAAGATCACTAAGATCATATCTCAAACCATATGCCCAATATCACAAAAAACGTCCCTCTAGTCATGTACCAAACATGTAATAATAATATACCAAACATGTACCAAGATTACCAACAAATTCTTTGATAATGAACCACAAGATATACTAGTACAACCTAGATATGCACCATTAATGTGCCTCAACACAGCTACCTCAAATCATACTCTACAACAAGTGTTATACATCCAAGAGGGAATCTACCAAGACTCACTAAGACATGCCTCAATCATGCTCCATAACTTCACAAAGATACACTCTCAACAAATCATATAACATACCTTTTAGCTCTGTAGAAATCTTGTTGCATCAGAACTTAAAGAAACATACCTTTCTAACCATTACCAACCTAGGATGAACATCTCTTCAAACCATTTCATCGATCTATTCACAGAACTTCGCTTTCCTCTTATACTTCTTGCAGAGGTCCGCACTTTCTTCCTTTATGACCTGCGTATGTCTGTGTCTTTCCCTTCTTCAACTCGCAGATGGCATGTACGCGACCTCATTGCTTGGAAGCTCGCAGATGTTCGTGCTTCTCTATGCATGTGGTCCATGGATGTACGCAACCTTTCCTTCCAAAATTTGTGTATAACTTCAAAAAAACTGGAACAATCACATTCTCTACAACTCCAAAACTTTCTCTCCTTCATACATTCATTTCCTCATACCTGTCACTTTAGATTCGTACTGGATCACTTCACACATATATATCAATAGTACCTTCCCATAACACTTTACAGCATAGATATTCAATGTGCTCAATAGGTTTTGATGGGAGTCTCTTGATCTCTTATTTATACTTTCCAAGTGTCTTCCTTTACGGGTCATCTTCTAACTATTTTACCCATCTTCCCTCTTCTAGGGATAACCCACTTTCTTGTTACAACTACTTCACCCATAATTAATAGACTCATAACTTCTTGTTGCAACTAATTTATTTTTAATTATTTTCTTATTACAACAAATTTACCCATAATTAAATCCTAGTTGCAACCACTTTGACTAGGAAACTTCTTGATGAATTTCTAGGAGCTTCTAGAATAATTGACTTCTTGTTGACCTTCTAGGGGTTTCTAGAATATTCTTGAGGGTCCTCCAACTTCACAAAGCCATATCTCCTCAGTCGTGAGGAGCCACTTAATGTACCAAATATCACTGGAAACAACACGACGTGTACTATCCATCTATGATAGTATTCCATGCAATCAGATTGTCCTTCCTATCCATATTCCTTAATCAACTTCGAGTCCCATAACCACACCTCTATGGATACATGTAGACTACATCAAATGCACCCAACTAACTCACCATCAATCTCAATCATACAAATGTCAATCAATTTTCCATCATCTTTGGACCTCTCCAAGGGTTGAAATCAATCTCTAAGGGTTGAAATAAATGACAACCAACTGTCTAACATAATCATCGTAGCGTCAAGTATTTTCTAGAGAAAATAATTTCCTCCCGGAAGCAACAAAAATAGGTGACCAAGATATTTGGCTATGATTATGAGATCATCTACAAGAAGGGAAAAGAAAATGTGGTTGTTGATTCTCTTTTAAGGAAATATGAAGAAGAAGGTTCCCTCTTTTCCCTCTCATTCATTGTAGCAAACTAACTCCAAGTTGTTCACTAGGAATGGTTGTAATACACCAAACTTTCTATCCTAATCCAAAAATTTCAATAGAATCCTCAAGCTTCTATGGGGTACTCTTGGCACAATGAAGAGCTTCTCTATAAAGGTCGCATGTATTTAAGAAAAAATCAAACCTTAGACCCATGGTCCTCTCTAATTTGCATGCTTCACCTGCAACTAGGCATTCAAGGTTTACCAAAACCTATGAATAGGTCAAACGTTCTTTTTTCTGGGACGGTATGAAATAGGAAATCCACACCTTTGTGGTTGAATGTGATACATGTCAATGCAAAAAGGGAGAAATATTCAAAGCTCCAGGCACACTCCATCCACTCTCGATTCCACTTGCTATTTGGAGGGATATTTCTATGGATTTTATTATTGGCTTACCTAAATTGGGCCAACGTGAGAATCGTCTCCATCAACGAACCATCAAGGAAGTGTTATTTTAGTGGAAGGATACAACTCCAAAATATGCCACTTGGGATCTAGATACCATTTTGTAACAATTTATGCATTTCCAACCTTGAGGACAAAGCTATTCTTCAAGAGGGAGGGCATGTTAGGGACCTAACCTCCATGATAGGTAGAATAATACATTTTCCATGTAATAAAGGCTGACATTAATTAATAAGGCCTATTTAATAATGTGAATAAGTATAATGTAAGAATACTTAATAGAATCTTTTACTTATAGAAATATCTTCCTATAGAATTTTCTTTAGAAGGTATAATTAGTATAAATAGGAGTAGAAGGCATCATAAATTCTTGTCTTGATAATTATTGCAATAGATCTCTGCTGTGTTGGAGGTTTCCCCCTTGAAGAGGCAAGTGAACTTGGCTTTCTATCAATAAAGGTATCATTTTTTGTCGAGATCCAACATGGATTGGGAAGAAATCCCAAGTTCATCAAGTTTTAGAATTCAAAAAGTTTGAACAAAAATTGTAAAGGAAAACTATGATGCCCGATGGAGTTTGAAGTCCAAAAGTATTCAAAAGGGTCATTCATGATGGTATTTGGAAGGAGTGTTCTTGATGGTATTTGGAAGGGTCGTTGCTGACATCTTCGTAAGGAATGTTACCGACAATATTTAGAAGTGTTGTTTCCCAACAATCTTCAAAAGGATTGATCCCGATGGTCTTTGAAAGGGTTGTTTCCAATGATATTTGGAAGGAATTATTCCTGATGGTCTTCGAAAGTATTGTTTCTGATGGTTTTTGGAAATGATGTTTTCAATGGTTTTCGAAAAGGATGTTCCTGATGGATAAGTCCAATAGAGTGAGTCTGATAGTGTTCAGACTTCGAACTTGGAGAATATCAATAAGCATGGAAAGATTATGTTCCGATGGGGAAATTTCAATGGAAAAATGTGGATAGTGTTCGAAATTTGGGTTTTGGAAGGATCTGTGAGTGTGGGGGAATTTATTCTTACTGATGGGAAAAATCCACGAGAAGGAACTTGATAGGATTGTGGGAGGCTTGATTGATGGTCGATGGAGATTGATGGATGGTGATATGGACAAATCAAATGATGACGCATGGACTCGGCAGACATGTTCCATGCCCTGCCAGCTAAATTTCCCAAGGTTGGGTGCATGTCTATTTGGCATGTTGTTACAACAATAAATTAGTCAATTTATATGAAAATATTTTCATTTTTTGAAGGTCATCAACTTGCAAGGGAATTTTGAGGCCCTAAACAACATTTTCGGGTAGATGAAATTGAGAAAATTGTATATACCTTTTGTAATAATATAATTTTCTACTTAAAATAAAAGAGCTCAGTGAGAAGTTTCCAACGGGCTATTTTGAGAAAAAAAAAAACTCGTATGAAAAGTTATAGTTGAAACAATGCAAGGTATATTTTTAGCCTTGGTTTACTTCCAGAGGGCATAACTCCTTGCTTGGAAGTCGGTTTGAGACACATGAGTAGTTTTTGGAAATCCCATGGACCATAGAATACATCCATATAGCCATACTTGTAATCTAGCCACCCATGATTTGACATGATGGAAGAGAAGACACCTGCAACATAAAGGGATAAAATGGGAAAGTAGTATAAACTTCTACAAGCTATAACTATCATCCCGAAGGCCGGATGAAGGTGA
Source organism: Picea sitchensis (assembly GCA_010110895.2). Lineage (NCBI taxonomy): Eukaryota > Viridiplantae > Streptophyta > Pinopsida > Pinales > Pinaceae > Picea > Picea sitchensis. The sequence goes on along the minus strand of SNQJ01S0179409.1, from coordinate 1,703 downwards.
TTTTTTTAGAGATAGTTCCAAAAGCATGATTTAAGATACCCATTTGGGTTTATGGAAAAATTCAAAAGAATTTGGTGTAGGTATGCTTAAACATGGCTAAAATTTCCAAGTCGGGAGAAGGTGTAAAAGGACAAAGTTGTCATTTCCTGATTGTTGCAGATTTTGACTGGAATGTCAGTTTGACAATCTAAGAGTTGTTGTGAATTCAGTGTCATCATTATTATTTATGTCACATAGAAACATTTCCTTGCTTCCTAACATATTTAACTTTTTAATTGGAAAAAGTTGGTGTTTGAGATTATTTGCACCATCCTGGAGAAAGGTGCACAACAAGGGGTAAATTGGAAATATTCAAGTGACTATAACTTTTTTCTCAGTGATAAGAATTGAACAAGAAAATAATCATTGGAAATATATTGGATAGAAGAATCCAAATATCCACTCAAAATTTAGTTTGATCTTGACAATTTCTCAATAAATCCAAAGGAGGTTGACTAGTGGTCTTGAAGAACACAATTGAGCAAAAAAAAGAATTCTAGGAAGCCATAACTTTGAGCTTCTAAATTAGAACAAGGAATGAATATAGCTACTGGAAATGTAATACAAAGGCCAACATGATAGAATTATATGCCATAAGTGATTGTTAGGTAAATAAGAGTTCATATGCTCATGCAGTGGTGTAAAAGCACTTTTGGAAGTGCAACCACTTGGCAGTAAAGAAAGTGAGTTTTAACAATGGGCTATTGTTCATGAATATAGAAACACTCAAGGATAAAGTGTTATATAAAGGACCTATTAAAAATATGATCAGATGTCTTGAATAAAGAATGTGTGGGTCTTTTCTAGATTAATCCCAGGGTCCATTAGACAAGGAAGAAGGTCAATGCTTGCACAATTGGTTGAGGCATCAAGGAGATATAGAGGGAAGTGCAGGGATGCAAAGCAAGTAATGAAAGGTTGAGAAAGGAATCGGGAAAAGTAGATAAAGGTTAATATTAAACTACTATAGAGTCTAAATGGATTGCAAAGGAAAATCGATAGAGATTCTCACATAAAACATGAAGCCAACAGGTAAATAATGTCTTGTTCATGCACAGGGACTTATGGGGGACTCCATAACCTTGAATCTAGAATGTGGTGAGAGTGGAAAAGTTGAAAGAAAGAGAAAATAAAGGATCTTAGATATGATGAGTGATTCATGGGATGGGTGATTCACCTCTAAAGGAAGGCATATGAATGCCTAAAAAACAATTCCTAGCCAGGAATTAGCCACTTTGTCCTAAAAGTGCTCAGGGCAAGAAAGAAGTCCACTTGTAGATCAAATTTCACAGTGGAAGAAGAATACATGTGAGAATGGAGGAATGTGACTTTCAATTGGAGCAGAGTGGTCTTGAGTGGCCAAGTAGTGCTTCATGGTGAATCACTCAATGAAGTGAAGAGAAGTATTTGAAATTAGGAAAATCCATGGATAGCAAAAGATATCGGAAAAGATGACATAAAAGAAACATTTAAGTATGTTGAAATGTCAATCAATGAAGTTTATTTGAAGACTAGTTTGGTCAAATAAATGGAGGGTGGTTAATTAGATTGCATTGTTATATTCATATAGAGTGGTGCATGTTACAACACTATGAGTATTGAAAATTTCATCCAAATTAAAGTTAGGATGAGATTCTCTGCTTAAAGGAAGAAATTGTGAGGTG